>JAHZMW010002260.1:0-26193 GCA_027743745.1 Alloscopus bannaensis | reverse complement strand
TGCTGACCTGAAAAGAATTGAGGGCAACGCGAGAAGTCCTGTATATGCTCACCTGAGCAGGACTTTGCAAGGGGTTGCGACAATCAGAGCTTTTGGACAAGAGCAGGCGTTTGTCATGATTTTCGATCGGTTGCAGGACAATCATACAGCCAGCTGGTACAAAAATGAATGAGATGTTCAGCAGTGATTCATTGTCTTATCATTCATCGTGTGATTTTATTGTATTATTTCCAGGTATCTTTTTCTCTCAGCACAGTCCTG
Organism: Alloscopus bannaensis; assembly: GCA_027743745.1. Taxonomy (NCBI): domain Eukaryota; kingdom Metazoa; phylum Arthropoda; class Collembola; order Entomobryomorpha; family Entomobryidae; genus Alloscopus; species Alloscopus bannaensis. Next base: position 25,932 of record JAHZMW010002260.1, on the reverse strand, counting down.
GCTTGCCGTTGTCGTCGACTGCGTGTCTGTTATTCTCATTGGGGCAATTTCCTTCAGTTTCTTTTATTTGGGGGAAGACACGAATCCTGCTTCCGTTGGACTCACACTCTCAAAAATGATTGAGCTGTCTATACTCGTTCAGTTTGCGGTCAGCGAAATATCAATGACAGAAACACAAATGATATCTGTTGAAAGGTAATATACAAAGGTCAACAAATACCGTCTAAAATATGAGCTTCAATTCCTTCAATTTATGACGCGAATAAATTAACAGGGTTTTAGAGTTTACTCATCCAAAGGAGTTAGATCAGTTTGAAAAATTTGACGGACCTGCTCCACCAAAAGGATGGCCATCGGAAGGGAAAATAGAGATGATTGATTTACACCTGAATCCAGCTCGGAAAAGCAAGCGAAACTTTTTACGTCATATCAATCTAACTATTGAGGGCGGACAAAAAGTCGGAATTGTAGGGAAAGCTGGTGGGCAAGATTCATATAATATGTTCATCAGGGGCACGGTGCGACATTTAATTAAAAGTTTTATTATTATTTTTTAATTATTGCTCGTTTCAGGTGGAGGAAAGACAACTTTACTCAACGCATTATTTCGTATCGCTGAAGCCGAGTCAGGAACTTTGCTCATTGATGGAATTGACATCAAAACCCTCGGACTGCACAATTTACGACGAAAGATTTCCATCATTCCCGAGAATCCTTGTATGTACGCAGGAACCGTCCGACAAAACATTGATCCACTCAATCAGTACACAGACGAGGAAATCTGGAGTGCTTTGAAGGAGTGCACAATGTACAACGCTATCCGAGGCATGAAGGACGGACTCAATTCTGTAGTGACAGAGTACGGAATGAACTTCAGTGCTGGACAACGTCAATTCATTTGCCTCGCCAGAACTCTACTTGAAAAGAATAAGATTTTGTGTTGTGACGAACCAACCGGCAGTCTGGATGGCTTGTCACAAGTCATTTTCATGTACAAGTTGAAGGAGCATTTTGCAAACAGCACCATCCTCCTCGTTGCTCATCGAATCAGTTCGATTCTGGATTGCGACAGGTTACTCGTTGTCGATGCTGCCGAGATTGTTGATGATGGGACGCCACTGGAGTTGCTCAAAAAGAAAAGCGGTCCGTTTTATGAGTTGGTCAAGCATTTAGGAAACAAGAATTACGATGAATTGATGGACCTTGCAAAAGAGGCACAAAATGATCGGAAAACTAAAAAGAAATCTTCCGCCGGAGTTGGCAAGCGATCAAGGTCTATCGTTGCGGACACAGCTATACCCAACACAGGAGCTGGCGTTGATGGATTAGATAGGCAGAAACACAAAAAAGCATAAATGCTAAGCCATAAAATGCTACAATTCTAAAAAAATCCATATATTTCAAAACAATTATCTTCATTTACTTCATAACTCGGTATAACGTGAAATATTAGTTTTCTTTTAACTGTATTTACTACAGTTCTTTGCAATTACTAATTCATAATAAACATCTCTTTATCAAAACTTTAAATACAATTATGACGGTTGTGGCAAGCCTTTTCCACAAAGCGTATTAAAACTGCACTTTTAATTTATCATAGATTCGCATCGACTGCTATTATGAAACCTGACACCCTTCATGCAACACCTCCGCATGAAATACTTCTTTAACTCAAATTATCCTTAATTTGCACCATCACAGACCCCATGGGCTGCTTTAAAATCTCATCTACGCGAAGCTCATCAAATAACATCATTTAGCATTGCAATTTGAGGGGTGATGCTTAGCGGCTCCACTCTTGTAGATTAGCAGCTTGTAGATTGTTCTGAGATTGATGTTGCCACATTTTTTAAAAAATTCAGCCACTATGTTCAGCTAGCTTAAGCTGCTTGAAGTAGGAATTACCCAATAAGGTTTTGCAAAACCTAGAATCAAGATAATTAGCTAATGATTAGGTAAATATGCACATATTCAAACTGCAGTGAGATACAAAGAATTTGCTGTGTGAAAATGACAACAGCAGCAATTATTTATAATCATACGCTGGTGGTAAGTAAGTAAAATTGTGGAATACTTCGGTCTCGCCAGCTACATACCTGACATTTGGTAACTTGCCATCCAAATACTTTCAGCAAAACGGAGTAGAATGAGTAGATATTTGGATTAGAGTCGTGTACTTTTTTTATATAGAATTATTGTCTAAACGGTCTAATTGTAAGCAAACCTCAATAATCAGAAGCAGTTTTTGTTTGGCAACCCACATATTGAAGCTATCTTAAAAACCATCGTACTTCGTGGGCAATTATATTTTCATAATACGGGTAGATAATCTTGGGAACATAATGAAGAAATCTCATAAATTCCCAGTTTTTTTCTCCAGCAACTTTCCTTCATATGTACATATATAGCGTGACATTTGCTTGCGTTTGTTCGTGCACCAAACAGTCATTAACTCTAGTATTTCCTCTATGGTTCCATTGTTTAATAGTTCTGACGGCATGCGATTCTATATATCTATGTAAACAATGGCTAGCAAAAACCTTAAAACGTAAACATGTTTTGTTCACTTTTCAATGTTTTAGGACTTTTTCTATCCAATACAGATAATGTTCACATGAAACTTTCAATAGGAGCGGAAACCCAAGCTTTTACACTGCTAGAGACGGACCTATGTCAAAAACCGCGTGGTAAAATCCGCACGGACAAAAGCCACATGAGATTAGCCGCACAGACAAAAGCCGCATGGAAGATTTGCCACATGCGACAAATGCCTCGTGTACTTTTGCCGCACATCAAAATAAGCCGCATCCAAGTAAATGAAGTACTCCGGCAGTTATATTCTAGAGTAAAATTAAGCAAACCCGTAATTAAGTGACAAGTAGTCCTTATGAGAAAAATTCCGTGCAGACTCTGAAGCCTACTTACAGAGTGTATATAAAGTGCATTTATATACAAATACAATCTTTTTCAGTTACTAGAAATGTGTATTTGTAAAACAGTACTTGTATACTTCAATTCATTCATTCAGATACTATCTATATTCGTAATTTTAAAATTTGTTGTAATTTGTAAAAATGTTCAATATTTGAATATGTCATAATACCTATATGGACAATTCATTTACTTGGATGCGGCTTATTTTGATGTGCGGCAAAAGTACATGAGGCATTTGTCACATGTGGAAAATCTTCCATGCGGCTTTTGTCTGTGCGGCTAAACTCATGGTGACGTGATACCGCTAGAAACAACCTGTAACACTTACACAGCTCAATCAACCGTAGATATGACATGTCACGTAGGAAGACTTCAATAGCAAGACGACCTGCCATCCAGAAGGAAAAAGTGCATTTTATTAGTCTCCATCTAGACTCATTTGTAAAATCGTGCTTGTGGACATGAGTGTACCTGAGGAAAAAATTAGCATACCTATTTCTCTCCCCCTTTCAATTTAAAAAATTAAAAAAGTGGACTTTGTTAGGTTCGAAACAGAAGCACATATTATTGTATTTGTATGTCCTCGAGCAAGCACGGTCTACAAGCTAGCTTTTAAATATAATTCACACAAATTTAGACAGACAAAGCTAAAGAGCTGATATTGGGATATTGGGAAAGTTTTGCATGGTTAAAATACTTCACAAGAGGTTGCTAATTGACATTGAGCTGAGTTCAGCAATTACACACACGTGTATTCATATCCGATCATACCTGTAAGTTGCGACCAGTTAGCTAAGATTTTAAGTTTTAAGATATCGATTGAAAGGATTGACAAACTGCAAATTTACTTGACCAAGAGAATTTTTTGGGATGAGGAAATTATTTCTTTTGTGCATGATGCCTGGTGAAATGAAATGGTTATACCAAGTTGGTATTACCAACATATATAAACATAACATAAACATACATACATAAACTGCAGACTCTATGTAGCAGGGATAGTGGAAAATTTCGACGGACACACTCCCTTAGTGCATACTCCACGTTTAGCCAGTAGTACCCCTTTGTTGCCAACAAAGATCAAGTCTTTAACTTTTTGGACAAGGTAACCTTGAAATATTTTTTTGCTAAGCTCCGTCATCAATGGCGAAGGTGTTCCAAAATAAGTTTACACAAAGGAGTTTTCCTAGTTTTGGCCACAGTCGATTGGCAAAGTAGGAAATCCACTTGTCAAGATGAAAAAGTCAAAGTTTTTACGCAGAATGCTTTTCGCATCAAAAAGCCGCATCCAGAAAGAAGCTCTAAATCGTCTAAAGATCACATGCTCATGACTCATGATGACCCTGATGCGGTTAAGCTTTTTTACCAAAAAAAAATATGAGCACTAATGAGTAGTGTACAATAATGCATGAGAGGAGGGTGCACCAACTGTTTCTCGTTTTGCACAACACCAAGAAGTAAAATGACTAAGGGTTGCTTTTCTAGAGCCCGATTAGAGTGGTGATCGTTTTTTATAACCTATTTGTAAATTAGGTTGCTCACAACAGAACGGTCAAACACGCTTCCACCACAACATTCCATTTTCATGCAGATTCTCTTTGTCTCTCATTTATCTTCAAGGTAAAGTTCAGCAAAAGGCTGAAATATAGCGATAAAATATATAACCAGCAAATATATCATGTACATATAACTTTATAGTGGTAATGTTATACCAATCACCTTCACATTCACATTGAGACTGGAAAGCAAACAAGGTTACTTGTCCGCTGGTGCAACCTACTTCACTTTTTTTAGTCGAATGCATATAATTTGATCAAATTACTACATAAACTGTAGAGCTGACAATTTACATTAATGAAATTGGTACATCTAATAGACTTCAGCAGACAAACACCTAGGCATACAAACTGCATATTATCACATATTTATTATTAACAACGCAACTTTTGATTCTGTTTATATGAAGAAATAGCATTAATAGCTACAATGTCTATGAAAAAAATGCATTTTATTCGCCAAGAATGTTGATTGTAAACTTGACATTCAAACTTCGAATAGGATTGTTGTGACATGATCATCAAAAGTGATCTTCAAGCCATCATGAGCTTCAACACGTATACTACGTTCTTTTTTCATTTCCACAACTTATGTGCAGTGCCCCCAAAATTCTGTTAGTAAAGGTAAAGGGGTCTTATTGCGCAATACGACCACATTTAGAGGAGCGTGAACTAAATTCGTTGACTGAGGTTAGACTAGAAGTATGCATGACACTATGTATGAATTCTTCATCCTTTTTTCGAAATTACACTGCGTGGCCAGAACCACGTTAACTACAGGCTATAGACAGGTGGAAGTGTACAGCGATTCTGAAAGCGAAAGGGTGACTCACTCTCACAACTATAACTGGCTTGTATATCAAGTAAACAATGTTCTCTATATAAGAACAAGTCATAAGGACGCACATTAATGGTGATACAAGGTGTGCGGGAATTGAGTTTGCTATGTCATAAAGGTAAATATGAGTTTGGAAATGGAAATTGTTGGAAGTTAGACAAAGGCTGCTTATATGCCTACGAGCGTAAATTACAAAGATGGAACGGGTCAAGCTATGATAGCAAAATATTTAGTACATATACTTATAGAGAATTCAAAGGCAACTTGCTATTACGCTTACGTGCTTCTGGCGAATGTGCAGAGTGTCACGAAGATGGATCACAAGTACATTCTAACTTGTAACTCTTCGACATAAGAAAACAATGCTTGTTAGTTGCTATATAGCATGTAGCACATAACGCTTCTTGGTTACTTCCATTCCATAGAATTGAAAGACTGGTTTGTATGTATATGTACTGATTAGGCAGTGTGCTATTTTCGTGTTCTATATATGATTTGGTGTGCTATATACGCGGAAAAAGAGGGGGCACGGATTGGGATGTGCAGGCGGACTCCTCTCATGTAAAAAAATACGCTTTCCGAATCGTTGCATGCAAAGAGAGGGTGACGACAATTAAAGAGAGACCAAGTTCATGCATTTTTATACCATTTTCAATGGTATTCCGTTGACTCGAGATGCTTCGAGTGTTGGGCACCTTTAACGTATTTGTAAACAGTATTCGTACTCGTCGTCCACACTAATACATATTCAGCAACACTGTGTAACTTTAAGCTAACTTGTTTCTGAATTGTGACAACAATGACGCTTTGTGCATATTTTGCACATGGAAGATTCCAATGTGACACACTCCCATTGAATGCATTATACATGGACTATCCCCTTTTCAGCATTAAGGGATGAATTGAAGACTGGATGTACGAGATAAGCTGAACTTTGAAGTGCGCAACTTGTCTTACATCTTCTTATTATAAACTCTGTTACGTTGCATGAGTTAAACGGCTAGTCGGTGGAAATTGAGCAATACCTTCGCGTTCTGGTGAACTGCGTTAGCTCAGAATCACAATGAACTCCAAAATTCCATGCTTGAAAGATATTTAATTGATGGCATCACATGCTTTACCAAGTGTATGAATTTGTGGTTTTTGCAACAGCAGAGCTAAAGATGCTTTGGAGATTTATATGAATATACAAAGACGTGCCACTTGTGGCATCATTCCTTCTCCGTGACTATTACCCTCAAGATTGATCTGTGTGATGTGAAATTTGGTTTCAGAGGAAGATTTAGCAAGATTTCTTTGTATCTGGCTTAGCTTACTGGAAACCAATCTCGTTTGGCTGGAGAGAGCAAGACATTGAGAAGAAAACCCGATTCCATTTGAAGGTTTACACTTTCTCTGGACAAAAAAATCCAACTGTGATCGTGCAAGTGTTTTGCAAGCTTTGATTAAATCGGTACCAAGTGTATAGAGTTTATCAGTAATGTAAAATATTGGAATCCCTAGAAGTTAAAATTGGATTGGATTTAGTGGTAGACTTTATTGGTTTTCTCGGGTAGAAACGTCAATGTGCTAATTCCGCTTTTAGCAGGACAATTTCACACAGAAACATGGATATCATGCGGGAGAAAAAGGATTTGGAGAAGGAAGCGTCAGCTATAGCTGAGCTCAGGACTCTTTTGAGAGGTATGTAATACAACTGTATTCGGCTAAAACCTGCTGCCATTACCTCCGTAACTTATCAGCGGTGCTCTATCTTGTTGTAGGCGTGAAAAATCTGAGATGTCCGACCGATGACGACTTCCTTCTCAGATTTATACGTGTTCGAAAGTTTGATGCACAAGAGGCATTGATCGGAGTAAGCTTATATATAGTTAACAACCTACTTGCATACTCGAAGGTTACAGGGGACGCATGCGAATAAGTAACGACTTCAATTTCAATCGCTGAAAAACTCGTATTCAAATTTAAGAATGCGTTGAAGTTGCATGAAATTTATGCTCTTGCGTAACCAGGAACGGTTTTGGTGATCAAGGCTTTATAAACACGGACATACTGAAAAATTAGCTTGAGCATGAATCTTGCAGAAATTGTAATTTTACTTGTGCCAACTAGATCCAACAGTACTACACACTTCGAGACAATTCCCCTGGATTGACGGAAATTTTATACCCAAGTGCTTTAAAGCACGTGCTGGATCGGAATATCATCTCGCTTCTGAAACACAGGGATCCATTTGGACGAAGAATCCTTTTCTGGCAATCCAGTATGTCTTACGTCTTGAATGCAAGTACGTACAGTATGGGTTTGGAAGCGTTATAGTGTTTGTCATTGCGTACTTTGTACAGGAAATTGGGATCCAGTTTCGCTAGACCTTCGCTACGTTCTGGCTACAACCTTTCTAATGATAGATGAGCTCACATCAACGGAAGATGTTCAGCTAACGGGATTAGTCGCTGTGATAGACCACGGAGGACTTACCTTCACCAAAATGCGTCAAATGGCAGGGCAAATGACTTTTGCCAGGTTACACCGAATCATCTATGGCTATCAGGTATCTGGTTGTGCATTGCATAATATACACTATGTACCCTATTCATTTCAACTGGACTGGATAAGTTTAACCTTTGCGTTGTCATTTCAGGGTGGACTGCCAGCAAAATTTAAGAAAGCGCATATTGTTAACAATCCCTACATTTTCGATTTAATTTATGCCTTGGCAAAGCCATTCTTGAAGGAAAAACTGAAAAGACGGGTATATGCAATTCTATTAATAATTATAACTCACGAATTTTGCCTGTGCGAATAGGCTAGTACTAATTTACAAGGTGGGAGTATTCTGATAACATGACGGAATGACTAATGGCATGTTTGCAATACTTTCAGATTTTGGAACACGGAAAATGTGTTATGAACATTCATTCCCACTTATGTCCTGACATTCTCCCCAAAATCTTAGGAGGAGATTTACCAATTGAAGAGGCCATTGATCAAGACTTCATTCAACGGATTATGGCTAAAAATGAATATTATAAAGGTATAACTTTAGTAGTGTTTAAGCAATGCATGCTTGATACAGCAAATATGGTTTATAGAATTAACGTAACAAGTAACGCCTCTTTATGGTTTCAGAAATGGCAACTTATGGATTTGTCAAGGAATGCTCTAATAATGCTACGTAAGCAATCCCAGTTTGAACGAGGGCATTTTGTTTGCAAACACCCAAATGCAATTTGCAACTGTGTCCACAATACCTTTCAAAGATTTTGAAGGAGCACTACGCAGTATTTGTTCATCAATTCCAATAAAACGGATCGTTTATTGGAAGAGCGGCATTTAATATATTAGTACGCAATATAAATGTTTTTTTTTGTAAATAAAGAATTTAAATACATACAATTCATATTTCACGTTATATAGTCACAGCTAATGCTTTCTTTGCTGCCTGATGGATATGAGACTCCAATTTAACTGAAATAAGAAATAATGAAAAGCATATGTCAGAAAAACATGATTTGAAAGATAAAAGTGGCATACACATAAGAAGAATTATGCAATCATTCAACTTACATATTTTTGGCTTTCCTGTTATAGGCATTTTAACAGGCAGAATCTGGGGATTAGCTAGTACGCATACAAATGGATCTGTCACTTCTCCATTTGGATAAACTTCTCTGAACTCTTCCTGTGGTAAACAATCGATTAGATCTACGCATCCTAACAAACACCCGGTTGGAAACGTGGCCGGAAACTCTAAATCTGTAACATATGAATTCAGAGTTGACCTCAAGAAAATCGAATTTACATAAAGCTGATTTCTAATGCTTTTATACGGTACCTTCCACGATATGTGTATACACAGCTTTCACTGATTGTAATACTTCCGGTGCAGGTTGCTTGCTTCCAGCACTAATCCATAGTCTACCTCGAATCGGTGTATACCAGCTTCTACCCTCAAACCTGGGTATTACATAGCCAATCATACAACTTATTAAATGATTAAAAATCAACTTAATTATAGATATTAACACCAACGCACCTTTTGATCCCTTCGATTATAAGTGATGCATACGGCTGCAGAACGCTTAAACAATTTCCAACGTCAACCATTTCCTGAAGCTCTGGGTCCTGAATCCTATTACTCCATAAACTAGAGGATTCTTTATTCTGTTTCTGGAGCTGACCCACAAACTAAATCAAACAAAATCATATAAATTTAATCCAGTTTCAAACGTAGTCCCTTTAGTAAACGAACTACGTTAGCATACTTCAGGTTGTAAACGCGGTTGTTCGTCATCAAAGGTATCCGACTGAAGCCGGTCATTTCCAGATTTTGTCTTGCGGGAGTTCAAAGAATTGAAATCTTGCAACGACGCTGCCTTAGGGGACTCCTCTATAATCTTTCTTCCTAAAATAAAAATGATTATGCACATGCTTTGGAGTTTAAAAATATAGGCAACAACACAAAAATATAAAAAATATAACCATACCTGCAAAATCGATTGTTACATGAACTTTCTTCTTTAGTCTGTTCTTCGCATCAATGTAGTCTTTCTGTTTCTGCTTCATTGCAGCCTTTTCCTCCTCTGAAAGCCAAGGACTCTCCGTAGAAAAGTAATCTGCTTGGTCATCGATAACCTGAGTTCGCTTAACACTATTCCTGTCAAACTCAAGAAGCTTTTCTTTCTGGGCGTCTGCAACCTTCTTCTTGTCTTCCTCGTCTTTTGACATTTTTGAATACTTGGCATTCAATTTCTGGATCTCTTTTGGATTCCCCTGTTGATATCGCAGTCGTTCGGACTTGTTCATTACCTAATTAAACAAATCACAATAATAATTGTCAAAGCTATTACTATTCTAACATGACAATTACGTATTATATGAATAACATCCATAGTCCTTACAATATCTCCACAAAAAAAGCACGGTCCAGGTCCTTCCTGAACACAAACAACTCGTCCACAGGATAAGCAATTATTTACCAAACTGTGCTTCACGGCTTGGCAGTCACATCGTTGTCGACCTGAAATTCAAAGCAAAACCGATACATTAAGTTGCAGGTACCCGACTCGGTCCTTTGAGCATAAAATACTGGCAACTGCAGGTTCTCACCTGGAAGCAACGGTGCTTCGCAACCCTTCGCATTTATGTTGACAAACTTGTTCTTTTTCTGGGGCATTTTCGTGGATGACCTGAGTACCACTGGACACTGATTGATACACTAACTAATCAATCACCTGTCAAAGTGCTTTTAAACAGAATTCACACAGGACTTTCGCAGAGAAGGTGTGAGTGAAAGGAATTCGACTGGAGAAAGTATTTCAGCCAAGATAGAGAGAAGACGGCAGCTGAGTTTTGTTTCATTCATTCATTGCTTCTCCACGAGGAGCTCGAGTTTTGTATTGCTGTGACGTAGCTGTTGTGTGAACGTCAAGTAACGTTGTGCTAGCTTGTATGCAATTTTATAATCTCGGTTATTTCAAATGATAACATTCATGGATTATTTCACAAGCCGTAGTTCATTACGAACAATAGTCTACTAATTTACTTACATCTAAAGTTGCAGGTTTATATTTATTCGCATAATATGCGAAGTTAGCATACGATGTAGTTTGACATAGGTACATATAATATGTACCATTCTGGAGCTTTTTTGTCTCAAGTGAAATTCGAAGATTCCTTCAAGTGTGCCTAGAAGGCAATAGGCACTGCCTCCCCCCTCACTAAATTCAATCACAATATTTTTACAAATTCTTTTGTTCTCTTTACTTCAAACTATGCAATGGGTTTTCTATAGGAAGAGTAATATAATGCCAAATTGTCCATAATTTTTAAAGCACTACTGTCCTGTAGAGGTATGGTTTGGCATTAAGAGGGTTCCAGTTTCATAATGTGACTCATATAGCGCTTTTGCTTTAAATAGCTTCAAATTTCCGAGAGCAATCGCTTTGAAGTGATGAATCACCTCTCTGTGGGGTCATCTAATAATAAGCCCTTAAGTTTCTATTATAAGCGTCCTTTATCTTCTGCCTTGTCTGCCTCAAACCTCTGAAACAATCTACAATCGAGCTGACAAACATTGAACTCTGTTCTTCCAACCAAAGTCCACAAACCTTGATGATTCCAAATTCCAATTCCGGTGGACGGCTGCATAATGGTAAGTAACTCGTGCATTGTATTTAAGGTACATTTGGCTTTGTCTTTACTCAATACGATGATGACTAATAGAATAGCAGACAAAAGAGAAGGAATTGTTTCAGTCATCACGCCATACTCGAACATAATATCATCGCTATTACTTCCTCAGTTAATGGGTAGACTTGTGACGTGTTAGGAGACAATAGTGAAGTGGAAATTTTTAAGAAACGTTCATATTCTCAATACGTGTAAACGTTGTCAATACACTTCTACTCTTACCAGTCTTACCACACAATTTTTGCAACATGAATACATACATACTTGCACAAGATATACAAACCTACCTCTCTCATTTTACACCACTTATCATGTAAAAATACATTCTCATCTATTCACATTTTGGTTAAGTTACCTTTAGACTCGAGTGCACAGAAGAGTGCATAACAGCTATGCATTTCAGACAAGCTTCATTCCGATCTACATGTAGCCGAAGTAGCTCCCAATACATACGCAGGAAGACCACCCAAGTTGTCCTGTCTGCACTACTCGCACATACAAGACTTTGTCTACCGCATCATCATCATCAACTTTCAACTCTCTCCCGTTTGATAAAGTACATAATTTCCACTCACAAATCCCCAAGACGAGTCTTCCAAACGGCGGACCTTTTCTATTTAGCCAATGCGCCTTTCTGTCCATTCTTTCTTCCCCATCATCATCATCATCAAGCCGATCCCAATCGACAACACGAAGACATACACAAAATATACACGTCGTATCCCGTCGTATATTATTTCCTGTTTTCCATTCCTTCTAAACTTCACTCGAATAACAAAAATATTACTGTCGACACTCGTACATGACTTTAGTGCCACTTGAACTCTCGTCGTTTTCACAATTTTTTTTAAAAGAAAAAGTCTCTAGCACATTTGCATAAAATTTGGAGTAAACTCTAAGAGCTAAGTTAAGCATCGTTTTTCTCGTACAAAATATTATTCACTTGAAATACCGTATTTTTGTAGGCGTAGCTTGATTCTGTTTGTTTTTCTCACTTCCTCTCATCGTCGTCACTCAAGAATTTTTTTGTATTGTTTTATTGTCCGTCATCAAATACCAATAAAAAATCCGATGATTATTACTCTATTTATGAGAGAAAAGTGATTACATTTCTAGATCTTGTATTGTAACTGACTTGATTATGCATCTAGATTTTTGTATACAATAACAGATTAAAAACCCTGATTCACCATTTAATGTGCTAATTGTCTTGTGTTAATAGCGAATAAGGCATACGTATTTTAAGATCAAAGTCTGAAAAATAATAAAAAAAGATACAATCTGCTGAAAAAATCAAATAAAAAAGATACAAATTCATCAATCTGCTGAAAAAATAATAAAAAGTTGCTTTCTCCAATGATCAGCGAATAGAGCTGGCTAAAAGAATAGTTGTTTGTCAACATTGCAATAATACGTATTATTATCGGCAATAATCGTCATTGTTTGGGAATTGTGAGCAAGTTGGAGCTAAATTCGAAGAGTTCGTAAGTTGTGTATTATTATTGTTGACCAAAATTGATCATCTGTTGTGTGACGAAGATAGGTTATGCACGAATTATAAATTGGTATAATTTACAAATAAATGTTGAATGTTTAAGTTTTTTAGATTGAAATCAATTGTATTAATAAATTGGTAGCTCAAGTTAACTTTGCAGTTAGATATATTGGAGAGTAATTGAGATTTTGAGTAAATTTTGAAGTTCCTAACAAATCAAGACCAAAAGCGGGCGAAGCCACATTTCAATTAAAACGGATTAAAAGAAATCACCAGCAGCCAGTCAGTGCCTGATTAAATGTTAAGTTCACAAGGTGGTGGTGGTGGTGTGCAGTGTGGTGAAAATTGAAAGTCCGAAAATCTGGGGTGACCGTATCAGCCGAGGATTATCTGCAATAATTACACTATGGAGAATAATAACAGGCAAGCGACGGAACCTGCAGATCAACCAGCGTACTACGGAGTGACGTCACCGATCAGTACTGCGTTCCCGAAACCTCAGGATGAGAAGCTCAGCAAGGATTTGGAAACCGCGTTGAGACCTCATGGAATGTTCGAAAGCGTTGAGGAGCTCACTCATCGTATGGAGATTTTGAGTAAACTGGATTTTTTGGTGAAGCAGTGGGTTCGGGATGTCAGCATTCAAAAGAATATTCCACCCTCAGTGGCCGATCATGTAAGGATATCTTTAAAAAGTCACAAAGATATAGTCAATAACTGAATGTCAATGACGTGACAAGTTGATTGTTTTTTATTGTAGGCAGAACCTGAGTGTTAAAAACTGCTCATTTTTGTTGTAGCTAGTGTTCAAAAGAAGTGCATTACGTTTCGAATCTAATTTTTTAATTCTTGTGTTGCAGATCATGGAATTTACAGCAATGTTTTGGGATACTTTGGTGGGGTGTCGTGGGCAATGCTGGTTGCACGAACATGCCAGCTATATCCCAATGCTGCTGCTTCTACAATTGTCCAGAAGTTTTTCCTTGTCTTTTCAACCTGGAATTGGCCGAAACCAGTACTATTGAAAATGCCCAGTAACTCGAATTTTGGGTTCCAGGTGTGGGATCCTAGAGTTAATGCTGCAGATAGATACCATTTAATGCCAATCATTACACCGGCTTATCCGCATCAGAATTCAACATACAATTGTTCGCAGTCTACTCGACAGATTATAATGGATGAATTACGTCAGGGTAAGTTAAAAAGTCCAGTCAGGTTTGTACGTATTTACTCGATCTGTTTCTGTTGCTATTTAAAAGTTGAATTAATTTTGTGTTGTATATTTGTAGGACTGGAGATTACGGAAGAAATTCATTCTGGCAAAGCAGCGTGGAGCAAACTGTTCGAGTCTCCAAATTTCTTTACTAAATACAAGTTAGTTTTGCACATTTTTCTCTTGAAACCTCGTAATATATATATTTTATATTCAATCATTCCAACGAACGCAACGGTAGACTGAACTATTTGAACTATTTTTTTTGCTTTAGGCATTATATTGCACTGATTGCGACATCAAACTCAGAAGCAGATCAGCTAAAGTGGTATGGACACGTGGAGTCAAAACTCCGGTTTTTAATAGGTAGCTTAGAGAGAAATCAGCACATTCAGCTACCTCATATTTGGCCCAAAGCCTATTCACCGGTGACGCCCGTTCCAGGACGATACACAACTCAGTGGTTCATTGGTTTGGTTTTTGGTAAATGCGGCAGTTTGAATGTGGATTTAACTAGTGACTTTCTTAACTTCAGTGGTAATGGTAAGTAAAATTATTTAGATCTGTTGCAAATGCTGTTACAAGTCATTCCAGAATATCATAAAGTAAAATGTTTTTTTACACAGTTCAAGCAGAGGGACAGCGAAGAAACTTGTACAACGAAGGAATGGATCTTGAAGCAAAGTATGTTAGAAGAAAAGATTTGCAACTCTATTTGCCATCGGAAGTCCTTGGAAAACGAAATCAAAAGGTTGGTTTGAGGAAAACTTTAATATTAGTAACTAATTTTTTTACTCTTGTTCCAAATGCATTGGATGGCGATTAATCACAAACTAAGAATTGGTTGTATTTCCAATGTTGCAGGATGGTACAGAAAGCAGAAAGCGCAAGAAGTCTACCTCATTCAGTGAGGACCAGGCGAAACGAAGTAGAGCAAATGAAGAGGAGGTGAGAATAATGCTTGAGGATGAATTTAGCACACTTTACAAATTTGCTGTGTCAGGGAAGGAAAGATGAAGTTAAAACCTAATCTCATGTGAGGCTGTGTAATAAAATGAGTGTAGTTGTAGAGGGACACGAGACATTCACCCGCGTTGGCATGTGTTAAGTAGTTGTAGTTGTCTGTTGTGTTTAATTTAACTCGCTGCAAGTCAGGCGACCTGAGTCTTAAACGTCAAAGTGGGATTTTACCTTATTCTTAGAAGAAACATGAATGTGCTCTCATTAAGTACTTTCCTGTGTAATTTTCGTATTGCCTTTGGTAGGTTAACACTTCACTCAATGGAAGTACGACGGAAGAATCCTTTGTGAATAGCTCACAAGATGCCTTGAATTCGTCTGATTTAGTAAGTTTTACTTGTTGAATACGGTTTAGTTGTGTTAGAAAATTGATTTGAAATCAGTTGACACGAGAATCCAGCGGTTGAGTATTGTATTGTTTTTTTTTGAAATTTTTGTAGCTGGATGATCCGCCGTCAGCCCCAGTGGAAAGCGCTCACAGTGCGATGCCCAACCAATCAGCCATTAGAACCAGTGAGGTAAAGAAACTTCCCAAAATTGTACATTGTGAAATTCAATGCCTGTAATGTAAGCAGTTCAAAACATTTTACTATTGGTTTGCAGGGTGTAACGGCGTAGTGAGTGAAATTAAATATGCAAGTGTGTTTGCATAAGTTTTTTAATCGGGAAGTGGTGACCAGCTGTGACGTTAAATGTGACTAGTTAACTCTGGTGTCATTTGTTGTCGAGGTGTAACTGACGGATCTTTGATCCATAATTTTCAGTTGTTGAAACATCATCGTCAACATTTTTTCCCAGATAAAGAATGGGAATTGAACAACCAGAAGCGGATTTA
Source organism: Alloscopus bannaensis (assembly GCA_027743745.1). Classification (NCBI taxonomy): domain Eukaryota; kingdom Metazoa; phylum Arthropoda; class Collembola; order Entomobryomorpha; family Entomobryidae; genus Alloscopus; species Alloscopus bannaensis. The sequence continues at coordinate 9,849 of JAHZMW010002260.1, read as the reverse complement.
CATTACTAGCATATTTATATTGTTTCGCCCGCATACGGACAGTTTTCGTTTCGAAGTATCTTGTGGAATGGTTATGTAGTTAGTTTGCCTGTTATTTATGATTGGATGCTGTAAGAACGCTAATGAAATCTACAAATTCGTCGTTTTGTTGGACACTTTACCGGAATTGAACTACTGATACTGATTGTAATACGCGCATCCTCTATTTACACTATACTCACTTTCGGTGTACTTTTGGTTATGTATAAGTTCATTCTTTGTACTGTTGATAGATGTATGGAGTTTTTACGTATAATTATTTGATTTGATGCAGACATTGTTACCCCTTTTCGTTTAGGTAATGTATTCGCTGCTAATGTACAGTTATTTATATATTAAGGTATTTTCATCGTATGTAATAGTTGGGAAACTGGATGCTTATCATAAGGATACTGAATCTAAATTGTGACGACAAGGTTCCCTCTAGATAAACGTTACATTCCTTTTGAGAAGTATGTTCCTAGACTGTTTAGGTGAACTTTTAGGATTAGACGCTGCAGGAATAATCTGCAAATCACTGGTATTATTGTACTTTGTAATGTAATGTACCAATCTACCGATACGTATAGAGATGATTCAAGCGAGTTGTAATTCTAATGTACAGGTTTAAGGTAGTCACAAAAGGGGTGTTGAAAAGTCAGTTGGTTTCTACATCTTCGTAATAGGCAGGATAAAAAACGTTGCCTTATTTTTTAATTTACAGTGGGAATACTATATCGTAATCGAGAAAACTTGAAAAAAAAATTTAAAAGAAAATGCCAAAAAAACTACAAAATCAAAAAACTCAAAACAAAACACCACAACGTTGTACCAACCCATCTCGGCGTTGCGATTGTCGTGAAGACAGGTTTATGTTTTTTCCATTTCAACTTGTACTCAAACGGATTTACTTACAAGATGTTGAATATTTGTTAGAATAACCACCACGGTAAATGTATAGATTCCAGATGAAACCACTGTTGGGCACCCGGAACTTGGTGTTAGCGCTCCGGGATCTCAAGGATGGTCGGATGCTGGCTACAGTTACAAAACAATGTCTGACGCCCCACTCAGAAGTTATCTGCTGTGTGATGCGTCATCTCAAGCATCAAGAAGATGATATCTTGTGGACGAGGTACGTTGCTACTTCTTAGGCATGAATCTCAAATATTCGAAGTTGATTGAATCAGTGCGATGAAGTAGGTATCAGAGTCTTTACTTAGCTGCTACACAGAATCCATATCCATTCCTATCATCATAAGATTTAAAGTAGCATTCTCGTAGAACCAATTAATGCTGAAAATTCGCGGATCGGCATGACTTAACTCATCCGTAGTAATCTAATATTTTCATTTTACTGACGTGTACAGGTATCTCACCGTTTATAATGCTAATAGTATAGAATATTTTGTTAACAGGCGGTTCGTTGTTCGTGGAGTGCTACATGCGTGTAATGTGGTACATTTTATGAATTTACTTTATCCAAATTTTGTAAAATGTATATGATGAATTATGAAATGAACGAATGAAGATAATAAAGGCAACTGGCACGTGGGTGTCGAATCTTGTTTGACTTCAGTTAGATTTATTTACACGCATAAAATTAATATTAAAATGTAACATGTTTCGTCAGCGAGGCATAAATTGATTCTCATGCCTAAAGCATGCTATTCATCATTCTAAATGTAATGTTGCAGGAGTAGGAGTATTGTAACTGAAAGATCATAGTATTATATACATATTTATCCAATGGGTTTGTAGTTTTTTGGCTGGACGTTACCCTCCTAGAATCCTTTCACTCAAGCAAGATCAAAACGAGAGGAAATAGAATCCTAATTACTAACGTACAGATAATTTGCTAGGTATATGTCAAGAGTTAGAGAATGGAAGCCGAGCACCTTCGATTGTTCATGTTATTTTTCAACAATAGGTTTTTGATATTAAGTAAGCTCAGATTACAGTAAAACCGCTAAGCGCTAAAAAATTATAAAGAAGCAACCATCCAGTTTCGGCAGCAAAATCTTTTTTATCACTACGCACGGTTGTCTGTATGCTGCCATGTTGTATGTTGCGTATTATCTTGAATCCTGTCTCTTTATATGATTTTTGGATCAATATTTATCGTATGTCGGGTATTTTTAGCCTGTTCCATGAAGCAGTCTGTGCAATCACAAGTGATAAGGCAGAAAGCTTATTTCCGAATTAAGAAACTCAAAAAATATAGATTAGCTGACCCGTCTGCTCTCTAATAGCTGATCCAAATTTTCATGAGACAGTGCGACTCTCTGGAAAGGCTGATATGTGCGTAGCGTCATTTTGTTGCAATTTGCAATGCGTCTAAGCGTGCCGTGTGCAGTACAAAGTTACGCTTTCTAAACCCTCTCCCACATCAGCACTATAACTTGCACTGGTCGACTGGGGCAATGCTGTAGCGGACCTATTGATCCACAAAACACACTCTACCGTATAAGCATAGCCGTGGTAAAGCTACTTTGGTATATATTTTCATACATAATTTCGGAGCGTTATCGAGCACGTATATGAAAACTCAAAACGCAAAACTCAGAAAAACATAAGTTTCTCGTTTCGAAAAACGTTTGTCCAGAAATAGTTTTGAAATCCGGTTAGTTGAAATTGCACACATCTAGCTAAAGCTGTAGTTTAATTTCAGTCGATGCATGAGGAAGATGTACATAGGTATGTTAAAACTTAATCGCTAACAATATACTGTCAGCCTGTAGAACTAGTTGTACAAAGATGAAAAGCCTTGAAGATTGTTTTAGCCGAAGCATACGTATTATTTAAAAGTTTACAAATCGCGTGTAAAGCCACACACTATACTATACCGTATATAGACACAGCAGGAATCACTTTGAAAACAGCCTTTGAGTGAATTACAAGCAATGCACATTGACATCTCAACGTAATCGGTTCTCTCTCAATTTCAACCCACGTCCAGAGAGCAGTTTAACACTCTCTGCTCTTCTTGACCCATAATAAGACGTGTTAAACTTAATGCATACACTTTGTACAAGAAGCATAGTACAAGCTTTTATTTCATTGGTGTGGAAGATACATAGTCTTTAGGAGATGACTGCAGAGGAAATCCCAGACCAGGCCAGCTATACTACTATCTCTTTATTGTTTGATCGGACTTCCGCTGGCATTCTCCACTGAAATGTGAACAAAGAGGGAGGCTGGTGCTAGTGAGACACCCTTCAACGAGTAGAGGTGAACGTGACGGTAACCTGAGAATATCCAAAGAAAGCACATCAGTTGGCGGACACCGTAAAAGGATAGTAGCTCTTTCCTTCTCTCTGACGAAACCACACTTGTCTGCTTTTGAACAAGTATTGCATTAAGCGTTAGAAATAATACTTGACAGGTACAAAATTTGCAATCAACGAAAATTGGCAATAAAAACACGTAATTTCCAAATGTATAGAAATCGCTCACAAAAATTAAGCAACAAAATTTCGTTGAGTTTGCATATTAGTTGTGCTAAAAAACTGAGACCACAAACTCGTAGAAAGTTTGCATGTAAAGGTAGTATGTATTCTGGAGAGAAATTGTCGATTTACCGGTTGTAATAGACGTGAATGGAACAGCACAGTGACCAAGCGGCATATCGGATCCGCTTTGGGAGTGGTCTCGCACTCTGAAATACAGTATAACCAATTCTGGGCAATAAACTCGGAAAGTGAAACTCTCCTTCCAAACGGGATTGAATCCATTATTGTGCACGACCCGAGTTGTCTGCTTTAATCTGTCAGCCGGAATCCCGTGAACCTGTTTGTATTGCGGGAGAAAAGAGTCACATCACTTTCATGAGCACAAACTCGTCACTTTATGCAAACATGGTTAATCCTAGAGTTCCTGGAAAGTTCTCAACTCCTCACTGAGAAAATCGGGGAACTCAGAGGAGAAACTAGCAAGTACCAGTACGACAAATTGAATTCATTCAATCAATGCTAATTACGAGTTGAATGATATTGTCACTTTAGAATAAAATCAAAACTTTTGTACGAGAAAACTCAAGTTTGTGAGGGGAAAGGTCCTGCTGTATAATCAATGTGCTAAGGTGGTAATGTCACATTACTAATGTGTACAAGCAGATTGTCGCTTTTTTAAACAGGTTTTTTTTTTTAAATTGAACTTTCCTCTTACCTTAACATCCACATACGGATCTACAACTTCGGAATTCCCTGCAGCCTTGGGTATATGTTGGCCACTAATAACACGAACTTTAATTAGGGTTACGTTCCGTTTACCCTCCATAGATGCCTTGGGGTTGAATACGGACGTTGGATTTCGAAGAATATCAGGTTTCAGCACATATCCACAGGAGCCATTCTCATAAAAACGTGCGTAGTTAAAAAAGTTCGGTTCATCCTCCGTCTGGTAATTAAGAGCAACTGTTCCAAATGGAGAAAAGCAACGGTTTAAAATAATGTCTCACAAGATCTTACAGATTAAAATCGTAACTACACTGATTTGACCCGGAGACTTTTAAAGCAAAGTTTTCTATACATAATTTCTTGATAGCAACATTCATTTAGATGAGTAGATGTGTAAATACAACGAGAATCACTCACCAATCTGGCATCCAGCATTCCAAAAGTCTACAGGATCAAAGTTAGATGACGAAGTGCGGGAGCCAGCAGGATATATTCGGGAAATCTGTTGTTTGTTATAATCAACAAACTGAGAGCCCTGTATTTCAATGAGACGATTTGCTTTCGCCTCGCCAAACGAACTCATGTGGTAGCATTTTCCAGAATGCATCGAGTCATCAAATGAATGAAAGTGAACTGCCTGGATTAGATTCACTAACGAGGAGAGTTCCAGTGAAACTCCTTTCTGCAAAATTCATATAAAGGAGAGCAACTTAATTACGCTCACTTCTTTCTCCTTCTTTCTCCCTGAAGAAAAGCGGCGTTGGTCTATTCTTCAAGCCAACGTGTGAGAAAGATTAGCATAAAAAACTGAGCCAAAAGATTGTATCGCACTCTTTAGCCTGCAGTCGTATATTCAAATGAAGCAGACAAAATTGCATTCCTTGTGAGTAATTAAATATTCATTACTTTTCATTTATAAGCACTTTCATCAGCATTTATACGCGGTTAACAATAAACAATGCATTTCGAATCAAGATTTAGAATCACTACTACCCTCTAAAAGTGAAAGCGGAAAAGTACAGCATACTCCAGTACACTGCTTAAATAAAGCTGGAGAAAGCAAAGTGCTTTTACAAGCTGACTCCCTCCACCTTTCTCCATTTTCCCAGATTATTCCACAAAAAGGGGATTTGAGCTGTGAACATATTGCATGGACGACATACTACATTTGGAGGTGTTAATCTAGGGAGTAGCTGTCAAGAGTGATACTCGCGACACTGAGAAGCTTGAGATCGTGCACAAAGCATGACAATTTGCACGCTCCTCAACCACGAAAGCTTCGAGAAGACGAGTGCGGTTACAACAGGCTTATATACTCTACCCAAAATATTAACGCAGTTGAACAAACTACTAAAACCATATTATTCCGGAAGCGTGTGTTTAGCATCCCAGCAACTTACCCTTCTTGTGAATCCGGTTCCATCAATGTAGTCTATACTTTCATCTGGATCACTGTCAGAGTCATCTAGGCTTTCCATACTTGCCTGACCGTGTGCGTGGTGAAACATGAAAAAGCAACATTGTGCATTATTATTAAAAAGAAGAGTGTGGGGAAAATGTGTTGGAAAATTAGCGTGTTTCTACACAAGAAAGAATATTGCTTCGCATGTCTCCTTCTCTCCAAATCGACAGTGTTTTTTCTCACGTCCCTCACACCACACATTGTTCTCCATATTTCTTTTAGGATCACACCACACCTCCAACTTCACAATGATACACGGGAAATGTCTAAAAACGGCTGGAGGCGCGACTCAAACACTTTTTCCAGACTTTTCAACGAGGACCTCAATGTTCTCCGGTAATAGATGGATGCTATAAGTACCTATATACTTTTACGTAATATGTAAGCCATTCTTTCTTGAAAAAATCTACATCTAGGGCTGTGCTCTCCTTTTTTCCTATTATTCTCTGTTCAGCCAGACCAGGCAATAACCGTTGTTCCTCTCTTGCAAACTTGCTTGAATGTTCCTTCAGGGATTACTGCTGTTTTCTTAGCCATGAACAAGAAACGAGAAAAATTCTATCATGCACAGCAAGCACATAATTTTTTGTCATGTGTGGCGTGTGTGAGCAATGTGCATTGACTACACGGAAATGTATAATTTAGGAGAAAGTGACAACACATATGGATACGTACATGCTTGTGCACCACATTGGTTTCCGATTACAAACCGAGAACGGAAGACAAGAGGAAGAAAACAACTACGAATCTTTTTCAGTTTAGAAATAAGTAAGAAAGGAACCGAATTGGGCGTACGTTTGCACTCTGTGTGTACAATTGAAGCAACTATGAACATGGATTCGAAATGAATGCCAACAAAATGAATTGGACCAGCTAGCCTCTATCGTGATCCCTTGTGATTGTCGAGCATCTTAGGTGCAACCTTTATACCAATAATATACGTCTGAGGTTGTACTAGGTCTCCATTCTTCTAAAAGCAGTTTTCTATTGCATAACTATTAGCAAGGAAAACGGGAGACATGCCGATTTGTATAGTTAGCCTGCGTGAGCATTAGGTATAGAATAAAACCACTTCATTACGTTTACTTAAGAATTTAGACATGTAAGGTAAACAAAAGGGGTGTCTCAAACAATGCGTTAGTTTTCCCGTTCTCCGTCTGCCTCTAGCCGTGTAGTAGAGAAAGTATACAATATCTTTGTTAGGTTATTTACACGGGAGCAACGTGTACATTGCTATCTCAATCACAGGCTTGGGACACAAAGAAAGATCCTTGTTATTCCTGCTTTCTCCTGGTCCTTTCAAAAAAAGGAAAAAGACCGTAGCAAGTTTTTGTCGACTGCCGACACAACCACCCAAAGTACATTGTAGATACGGAAAGTTGCAAGGTAGAAAGCAGTCAGGAGCATGTGAAAGTGAGAGTGAACACAAAGACCATACACTTTCCCTTTTCTCCGTTGAGCCAAGCCAAGGTGCAAGTTTGTATGTGTCGACGAGGAAATGTATGAGTCGTACTTGTACAATGGATATGTGTAGGATTTGCCAAGTTCTTCTCTGTTTGTTATGAGCTGAGAGATGCCTTCCAGAAATAAAAACCTGCCCAACTTGGTTTCGTTCGGTGATACCGTAAACTTTCAACTTTTCCCATAACAATTCACACTTCCTCTCGCCACTCTCGCCCAACAACACCACGCATAACAAGCATTCGGCGAGAAATATATTGCTTTCTCAAGTTCTCCTTCCTTCCGTCGAGAGAAAACAGATTCTTTACTATTATTTTGCTTGCTTCTGTAACACGTTGCCTTATGATATGGGCTTTGTAGTAACAAACATATTATTTGGAGCTTTTTTTAACGCTGTCTGAGTGCCAGCACAATGACAGTTTTGGGTCTCTAACATTTACTACGATGTTCTCGAGTCCTGCTGCAAAGTGTACAAAAATTAGCACTGCTTTTTGCCAGCACAGTCAATACATGTATAAATGACACATGAAACTGTGCGTGGACCTTTGTGAATTTTCAGAGATGACAGGAAAATAATGTTGAACTTGAAATTTAGGCATTTGTTCAGCACCGAAATGTAATATGTGTGTAAATATAATGTTTACCTTGGGTGGGTCATTTGAGTAGGTTGGGCTAAGGAGAAGGCCGTCGTCAATCCCTTGAGCAGTTGCTATCGACGGTGTGGGAATGGTGTTAAGAGTGAGAATGTCAGCGGACCCAGTTTCCTCATCGAGATTAACTGAATCGATCTCTCTCTCCGTTGTGACTACCCCAGAGGACGACGACTTTCTCCTTGGAGGTGGAACCGGCTTGGCCGACTGCTTCTTAGCTTTCACCAAAACCTTTCCTTGGAGTTTGTCCGGCGAAGGGAGGGCCTCCATATCCTCATCAGGATCAACCAGGTAGAGCAGATCACCCAAAATCGTCTTCAAGTATTCTGCCATTTTCCGCTGATATGGTTCCGAGCAATGGTTCTCCAAGGAGAGGATTACAGGGTATCTTGACGCTATGAAAGCATACGGTTTGATGGCATCGGAGAGGATCTCCTTGAACAGAATCTTGGTAGTCAGAGTATATCCATGGTAGACTATTGGCTCGTCATCTTCCCCATCCCAGCAATCGACTAAATAGGCACATAAAACAGGACAGGGGAGGGAAGAAAAGAGGAAGTGTACGATCAACGAATTTATTTCTTCTATTAAGAATATTTTTCAGAGTAAATCCACCGAGCTAACGGTAATGTCAAATGAGTATAACGTGTCTGGAATGTTCGTGGTGAATACATATGCTAACTATTTTAAAAGTTTAGATATAGATAGCTTCCTTCTCCCGAGTATCTCTTCTCTTGCCGCATATCCAGTCAAATGGACGGAGCGGTTTTAGCTGCCTAAAGAGAAGAGGGAAATCTTCCCTATTTATGTCAATAACGTCAGGAATCCCATTATTCCTTTGAGATTTATGAGACCACTATTCCACTATATCTATTTAATATCAAGGAAACGGGAGATAAAAGCGAACCCCACATGCTTATTGTGATACCTGGGTGGTAATGTTGATAATGCGGGTTGGAGTGTTTGTGTGTAGTTCAACATTATTATCTTCAGTATGTGTATGTATGTATACGAGGTTTTGGTGCCACTGAAAAGAGCTTCTTGACTAGACTTGAGCATTATTAATATGTATTAGTGTATGTATGTTTGTCTTCGTTTCCTTCTGACTTACGTTCCACACAGCGACAACCCCGCTTCAATGCTTCCACATAACCCTCGACGCTGCTCGTACCGCTCAATTGATTTCCCACCAAGTAGCTGTGCATGAAAAGAAAAGAATACCGAATGAGAGGAAAAGGAGAAAAAAAGCACAAAAATTCAACGAAATCATGTTGGAAAAAGGCTTATTTCCTGCTTTCCCTTAAATTCTAACTGACCCGCAGTGGGAAGCGGATTGCATACACAGAAAAGAACGATATTTCAAGATTTTTTTTTTGCTTTCAGCATTTTTCAGAGCGTATACATATCTCCCAAAAAATATCACAGAAGGTAACCGTATTACAAATCTATTACTTCAGGAAAACCAGCATGGTTATAGATACGATCTATAATAGCCTTCTGAAAGACAACAAAGCGTCTGAAAATGCTTATCTCTTGCTTAAACTACGTACGTCCAGCAAATAAAAGGGAGTCCACCCCATTTGAACTAAAAAGCTGTTTCCAACGTCGTATTTCATACATAAGCCTGTGCTACAAGAGAAAAAGAGACAGGGCACAACTTACGTATTGTGAGAAGATGCGATCCAGTAATGGGCCAGGGGTTGTGTCATATCTTGGTAAACTGTTTTGTGATTACTGTTAAAAATGTCGAATCGGGGTGATAGGAGCATCTTGACAAAGCCCGTTAAGCTCATCTCCCCCTTGTTTCTGAGCTCTGCGGACTTTTCATAAATTTTTATTAGCTCACTGCACTCCTCCTCTGTGGCCAAGGGTGGCGATTCACCTTGCTCTGTCCGAAGAAATTGGCACAATGTATTTGCGGTCAAAACCCCGTTGGGAGCATATCTACAGAATGGGAACATTGTTTTCAAGTGAACAGTTATTATTGTTATCATTGCATCAAGGTGCGCCGAGCCCATGGTAAAAGTATGTAAAAAGTCGGTGGAAAAATGTAAAAACAGTGTGAAAAGTCGAGCGCTGG
>JAHZMW010002259.1:0-13790 GCA_027743745.1 Alloscopus bannaensis | reverse complement strand
CACTTTGAACTTAAGAATATTGCATATTGGTTGGGGTTAAAAGCTGAAAAGTGAACTACATAACAAGAAAGCGATGCACTACAAAATGATGTAATAAGCATAACGTAACTGCTTACACACATCATTTAATCGCGTCTTCTATAATGTAACAGTTGACCTGTATAACCCTCTGTAAACTTTTGACAAAAAATGCTAGCGTCGACACGTTGAGAGGAAGCTGAAGAATTTATATTTTTCAACTTTTATTATCGACACCTCTGCTTGGTATTCTTTGTAAAAGAGCGTTTTATGTGTACATTGATTGTATGAAAAATAAATTTTTCATTTCCTAAAGTGCTAATAAGAGATGGCAAATTGCCCAGGGTTTGTCTACGTAATATTGATTTAAATAAAACGGAGAGCTGAAGTCGAACTCAAATTAAACAAACTAAAAGACTTTGTAGGAAATCCTGCTGGCTTTTAATTTGCCTTGGGATGTATGCAATAGTTTATCTGTAGGTATTACTAGTAGACAACTATAAAAGATTACGTCTACTTTGCCAGACAAACCCGTGCTCGTCCTTGAAAGTAGAGTTTTATTTGCATTAAATAAGACGAATAGGTCGAGATGAATTCCATTTCAATATTAAACATTTTGCGGCCCGCAAATATTTGTTACTGCGAACGTTGTGTATACATAATTTAAATTTGAGTAAGCGTGTAAATGATCACTTCGTGAGGCAACAACAAGTATTGTGACTCACCTCATCTTGAAGAAGAGAGTTCCGAGTGCAAATTCCCCACCACCAGTCAAACTCTGCGAAGCCGTTGGAACAGCAACCGTGCTCGAGGTGGAAGTCGGCTCAGCCTGTGGGGCTGCCCCTTTGTTCTTAGTACTTTCAGCAGAAGCCATCTCCACCTTGCCTCCACCACATCCGCTTCCACTGCTGCTAGCAACAACGCCTCCAGGTAGTGTAGCTTCCATGACTGAATTGCCATTCCGTTGATTCATCATCTCAGGATTTGTAATGCCTGATGAGGTGGAGGAGGTTGGTGAGATTTGAGGAGATGTTCTAGGAGACTTGCCTGACCGATTACCTCCCGCTGAAGGAAGATGAGTGTGGTACACCAATGGGATGCTTGGACTCGACATGGATGTAGTTGTTCCGTACGATGTAGGTACCAGGTGTGGAGACCGTCCTCGGTTGGAGCCTCTGCCACAACTCGGAATGCCACCGCCTCCATGTATTTCAGCATAATCCTCAGCCTGGGGATTACTCCTGATTGCGATGGATCGCGGATTATGTCCTCCACGACCTCCACACTCACTGTCATCTGTGGGTGGTGTCAACGGTGAGGTTCGTGGTGATGGCGATGGATAGAAGGGAGGACTGGGACTCTTTTTCATAACCAAGTGTGGGGTTCTCACATAGTGTTGTGACTGAGAGTCACCGGAAGCCTTCCTCGGAATTATCAGTTGGCTCTGGAGTGGAAAATCTTCGGAATGAGGTGACCGTGTTGTCAGGTATCTGCATTCATTCAGAATATTCATTACTCATTAGTTTTGTATATTGTTTCATTTGAGTTGCATCGGTAGTAGTATTGGTAATAGCAGTAATTTTTCTTATACAAAATAATTGTTAATTATAAATACGTACACTCCACTCTTCCGGTATCCTGTCGACTTCCGTCGGTAAAAGAATAGTGTTACCGAAATGATTCCCACGAGGAATAGTGTGGCCCCAAGACATACCCCGACTATCGCAGGAGTTGTCGCTACAATAATTAAAAACAAAAGAGACAGTTTTAGTCATCATCATTGCTTCGTTTTACAAAGAGAAACATTATACACCGAGGATAAACACAGGAGGTCCTCAAAAGATAATTGAATTCCAAGCTGCCTTCCTTCACAATACGTGTGAATTTATGTGCAAACTTTATTTCCAAAATTAACGGATTTTATGATTATAGACAGGCTTCTACAAAGAGAAGAACCCTCTGCGTTATATCGTTTTAACGACACATCCTTTACAACCACAATTATGCAGTTCACAGAGATACATACAACTCGAAACCCATGAAGTCTCTCTTGAAAGAAAATGCAGTGTTCAGCTAAGCTGACGAAGAACTGCTGAAGAAGCGTATTTCTCCGGTTTAGCCTTTTCCCCAACATCTTTCTGTATGATATAAACTTGGCACATTTTCGACTCCTTAAATGCACACCTTTTATACTCTTAGTCAGAGAAGCATTGCCCTTGGTTCGTAGACGCATTTTTCATATTACACAACAGTGTAGTCATTAGCATAGTAAATCCTACTTTGCACTTGTGTTTTCTCCGAGAAAGCAGTCGAGGCTTTCACATTCAAGTTTCATTTCGGAAGGATTAAATAGAGATGTAAGGAATGATCACTAGAATGAAGTTTCAGAGGATTTATCGCCATAATACCAACCTCATGCATTTCTTCCCACACAATGAATTGTCTCATCCACACACGAGTGAAAACTGGAACCTTAATATTATCGAGAAGGGATGCGTCACCGAGCCAAGAAGCACCTGGTAAGAAAATGTACGTCTTTGAATGAAAGTACTCAAGTTTCTCGTCTAATTTTAGCTGGTCTCGATGAGTTGGCGCATACTGAAGCCGAGTGCTCGAGATGGGGAAAGGAGCATATTAAACGAGGAAATCAAGAATTCCAGGAATAGCTTAAAGAAATAGGAAAATTTCGGATTATTGCTCCTCGCTTCACTTTCCGCCCTGAAAACCGTAACATTTTCATGTGCAGATACCCCGTTCAGTATGGCTCTACCCACTAATTAACGCTGAGGTGGAAAGGATTTAACTCGACCGAGATATTTCCCTACCCACCTCACAAGCGCTTTCTCCCCTTGAAAAAAGTGGGAGATTATGGTGATCATCATACAATGCAAACATCCCATGGGAAGGGGTTGTAGCAGGCGTCACACTCACTTCGGCCGTGTTTAGTGTGTGGTGGAGAACTGTTGGAGAGATTTTTACAGCTATTCTCCAACAGCAGAACCTTATCATTAATTTCAGCCCATTTCCCTGAAATTTCATTGAAATAATAGAAAGCTTGCATGTCCTGAGCAAGACTTCTGCACAGTCAGAGCAAGCATGATCATGAAACCACTTACTCGCACGAGTTTATAGGTTGCTTTGCATAAGTATCCCCATTGGACACAGAGACTGGGAATGGTTCTCTGTTCACAATCTCAGGCTAGTTAGCAGTACAGTTTTTTGTAATCCACTTGTAGTCATCATCATCACGGTTGGTCATGTATAATGCGTCGTGATTGGCAATGAAAGCTTCTTCGGGCAGAATGAAAGGCATTCCGTGAGGAAATTTGTGTGAATGCTGCTCTTCTCCCTTGGGAGACCCAGCGTATCCTATACTTGATGCTAATACTGTTTCAGTGTGTGCGATCAGGATTACCCGGAAGGACTGTCATACCAGACAGCAAATCTGGCAACTCTATGACCGTATGTCCAAGCGTTAAATGTCTAGTTAGACAGTACTCCAATAACATTTCAATGTTTTGAAGATGAGCAAATATACACACCAGAATTTGGAAGAGGATTACTTCAAAAATTTTGGCGTAAGAGTTAAATGTGCCCGACAGTGAAAATCCCCTTCATTTTGCAATGCAGCTTTTAAGACCATAAAATTTACGACAGCCTCATATCATTTGCATGACGGACATGATACTAAATCCTTTTAGTGACATATTATTATGACTTTGCCTACTGCTACTGCATGCAACACTTTTACGTAAAAAAGCTTATGTAAATACTGTTTGACATGTGTCACTTGAAATAGAAAGGTTAATTGGCTTTGCTTCATCATCCATGATACTGCGATGTGTGATATATTACACAACTAACTTACGTAAGACCAATATATCAGGCTAGCATTGCTGGGGATGTCGCTCCCCTTCAGTCACTCAGTCATGTCATGACAGACTACACAACTCGACTGACATGCGACGCTGATGTTTTGTCATTGAGCTTGTTATCACGGAAAAGCAGGATTTCCTTGAACAAGTAGGACTTTTACGTGAACTAAATCATTCCAAACATAAAAGTAATGTTTACGCTGTCTACCAGAAAAAATATTAGCTCGTCTGTATTCGCTCAGAGTAAATGATGACTTTTCTGAACTACACTAATGCAGCCAGTTATTTTTCTGGTCGATTACCATTTTTTCGTATACTTTCACTCTCCCTTCCATTTTCTCCTGTCAGTGTTCCCTCTCGCAGACCCACCGTCACCGGAGGTAGGTGGTGAAAAATTAGGATACTTTGCATGCTCATAAGGGGTAAATAAAACCTTCATCAATTTTCGCGTCATTCCTAGTTACGAGCAGAGTATAACTGCTCCTACTGTAACAAAATTTTGCACTTAACACATTCATTCGAAAACTATAACGGAGTGTCATATTTCATTTGTCTGACTCATGAAAAAAAATAAGATATTGTGGAAAGGGAAATGTGAAGAGAGCAAAAGCTAGCTCATTATATTACGTTAGTAAATGTATTTCATGCATATCTCAAAATCACAATGATTTACTAGTTACTATCCCTCCAAACGTAAACGTGAAAGCAAAATTCACCGAAAAATTACACGCATATGTAGGTATATGCAAATCGATATAAAATGAGCGTTCTCGATTTCGCTACTCTCACGTTTTGAAGGCCCTCCACTCCCCTTGATGAAGAAACGAGTAAACTTTTCGTGCTTGCCATACAGTAAAACACGTTTTCAGACTCAGATCGTCTCCCAATTCACTGTTATTTCAGGTGGAGACTTTCTCCAGGGAAGATGGCTCAGACTTTCAGTTAATTACCAGCTTACCCACAGGGCATGAAACCTCCAGCGGATTCCCACTCACCCCTTCACATCCATTTGCAACAAGCATTTTATTCTACGAAAGTCACAGAAACAAGCGTTGGAAAGTGAAGGTTAAAACTCTGCTCCCATTTCTCCATGCTATCTGCTCGTCGAGAGAGGAACGTGCTACATAAAATCTGCGCACCTCCACATTTCATGGATTACCTTGAGACGAAAGAAGAAACGAGCAAGTTTTATAAGTCTGCGATGGAAAACTTTCTTTTGCTCTTTGGCTCAAGATAAAAACTGTTATCTCTATGCGTGCTTTGCTTTTGCTCTATGAACTTTGCAAGGATGAATATTAATTAAGATCAAACACATTTGGACTCTTCTTCCCTTGAAATATGAGGCCTTCTACATCTTCTATAGATCCCAAAGGTGCTTGCATATTATACCAATTCCAATCGGATTGCAGAGCAAAACTATATGTGATTCTTTTCAAAGTTCACGTACAAGCTGCACAGAATGATTTCTCATCATTATCGCCAAGAAGTTGATGAAAAGGTAAGCTAAAAAAAGTGTAAAGGAAGAGAAACCTTGCTTACAAAATGTCTCCAGACGTGTTCTCCAGGGAAAAGTGGCGTCTAGTATTTGAAGGAAAAGTAATTAGAGAAATGAGATATCAAACAAGAGGCATGCTTCTCCATAATTCCAGACTTGATTTCAAGAAAGCGGAATAAATTATTACGTATAAACACAATATTGTTGAGAGACAATTTTCTAGAGTTGGATAATCACTTCGTTTTGACTCGAAGCAATTTAAGGGCATTTCGCAAGGAAGTCTAAAGACAACATGGTTTGTTACTTCATCTCTGCCATTTCGATGTTAAATATCTGCAGATTTGATCTCGTCTTTCCATCCTCCTACAAAAATAATGAATGTACTGCTCTCAAAATATTTAGGCGTGTACGAATCCAGTGATATAACTCCCATTCTCTCTCTACTACGCTTTGCAGTGTAATAAGAAAACGATATGAGAATCCGAGCATTTCTTACAGACTCGATTTGACATTGCAGAATGCTGTGAGATGATGATCACTCATTCATGATGATGTGCACGATGATACGACAAATCACTGCTCATATCTGCATGAAGTAATCCGATATTCTTCCTCAATGAAGCTTTTCACACAGAGCAACAACGCAGGAAATCCGGGCACACGGCACAATGTGTACAATGACTGAGAAAAATGGGGAAGACAACTTTTTCCATACATTCTTATGTATAAACTGTTAGCCCTACTTCTTTAGATGAGTTTCATCAGGACCAACTTTAACATGCAGGAATTTCTCCCCATACTAGCACAATGCACATGCATATTATTCTCTCTCAAAATTTGATCGCTGCGTGTGTTCAATTCAAAACCATTTCAGTATGAATTTGCATTTGAAACCTACACACAATAGTACTTAGGACGTCTCCAGGTCTGTCACTTTTAACTATCAAACTATTACTTTCCTCTTGTACATACACTTGAACTGGAAATTCTGACTTGCACGCTGTAAGAAGTTGTCCCCTTCTTTTCATTTTTTTTACTGAGTAATCTCATTGAAAGTGAAATAGAAGCGCTGACTTGGGGAAAAAACTTTCACCGTTTGATGCTTGCTTTGGTTCTCTATAAGTAATACTTAGGTATATGTATAAGGAGATCATTGAATCCTTACTATTATTAATTTATACCATTATAAAAATTCTTACACACAAAAGACATGTGCACATTGAAAGGATGGTAAATCTGGTGAAAGGGAGCTATAGTCGTCTTCATCTTAGAAGGCAGCTTTAGTTCCATCAACATCGTTATTATATTACGAGCAGATTTTTTCTCATCCCTTCAACCAATGGGAAATAAAGAACTCTCCGCTTTGCTCGAGTGACTGATGAAGAAGAAGCCTTGCATCCTATTCACTTGTCGAATACAAGGAGCAGTAATACATAGAAAGGATGTTTACTAATCGATATGAAAGAGAGAGTGGAGAATGGGAGACATTTGATGATTTCCACGTTATCTTTTGAAACGGGACTAAATGAGAATTGAGTTGTTCCCGTGAGTATACAGAGAGCGGTGTACTCTGGCAAACGTCTTTCCCATTATTTTTCGCTGAAATGTATCTCTCTGATTTCCTCATTTGTGTAGAGATGATAGGCGATCGTCAACTACACAATCTGATACAGAATGCCTTCGTAATAAAAAGGTTTCTCTGAAATCATTTCCTTCTCTTTCTTCCCTCCTCATTGCTCCTCGTCACTCGCGACGAGTGGGGAATTGAGTGAGACTAAATATGCGGCATGGCTCATGTTACCAAACTCAATGAAATCAAACAGCAGCACAAAGTACTTCATCTTGAGAACACACGCTGTTCTCGTACTTTATATCAGGCACGTTGCAACACATTTTTCCTTTCACAAACATGTGAAATGAAAAAGGGCCGACAATGCAAATGAAAATAGTTGACTTACAAGAAATCGGAAGAAAGAGTAAAAGCGGGTAGAGAAAGTTGACAGCACTTTACTTTTAAAGTTGTGAGACGCATATTATATATGACGATGTGTGTATATATAATTCCGAATCAGTTTAGAGAAAGGAACCAACTCATTTTTGGAGAAAGTTCTCTGCAAGCTTGTCTCTCCGTATTTACAATTTGAATTCGCATTATCAATGCACGCTTTAAGCAGAGAGAAATAGAGGAGGCGACAAATGAGAAAAATTCTTCTCTCAAATGTCGTCCGTTAATGCTTTTATATACTCAACACTGACAGTTTAGACGGGCACGCTGATTCCTCTGTGCTCTGTTTTTATCAACTTAACTCTTCACAAAAATCATGAGAATCTACGCTTTGTATTGCTACATATACAAGACAGCGTATAAACGTCTTAAGTCACTCCACTTTCTCACAACTCCTGCCGTTCTCTACGTTCCCATTTTGTCGGAGCTGTAAGCCTGTTAAAAATGAGAGAAATCGGATTTCTCTTGTTTGTCGAGAGAAAAGTCAGTCTCCGTGTTCCCTTCGAAGCCAATCATTTGCCTCCGATATGAGGACGATGAATGATAATATGCTCAGTTTTGTAGTTTTTATACTTGCTGCTTATTTCTGTAAAAATATCCAGTAGTGGCACATAGTCGTATATTGATCATGACAGCGCTAAAACAATCCTTGAAGAAGAATTTTATACCAAGGGAAAATGGATTAAGCAGAGTAAAACGCAACTCAGCACCTGCAGAGCGGCAAAGAATTCAATTACACTTGTACTACAAGCAATTAAAGCTGTAATTCATTTCCCAGCAGAATTTCATGTAGCTCTCCTACCCCATGCTCGACCACAAATCATCCGAAGTACGTAGAAATATTTGTTCACTCCTCTATATCCGAAAAGCAACAAATGTGTGTTTGCGTATTGCAACACAAGTGCCGTTTCCTTTCTATACACAATATAGTTCCATTTCTTAACGTTTATATGTGAAGAGAGGGCACAAGAAAAAGTAATAAAAACACACATTATCATTTCTCACCTATGCGAAATGCTCGAACTCTTCCGAGACATAGTTTAAGCCGCTACGCCACCAACTTATCTTCTTATATCCTATTCTCTTCTTCCAAGCCGTGCAAATAGCAAATTACATAGTTTCGAGCAACAGGGCGCAATAAAAACAAATAGGTTTCACACTGGATTTGTGTTCCCTCCATTCAAGCAGCCATTTTTCCTTTCCACCTCAAAACTTGGTGGATTGAGCGTTTCTGCGTCTGAAAAGACAATTTACTACCACTCCTCGAAACTCAGACACATGGAACTATGAGAATGAAGATGCTAAGCGGAGCAGGGCAACAAAGTAGATTTTATGTGCTACATTGGATATTATGTATGTTCACCGGAACAAATTTGAAATTGGAATATAAAAAGAGAAATAGGACAGCCACACCTGAGAGACAATACGTGTAGAGTTGATCCGTGTCAAAAGTATAAAAGAACATTTTTAGTGCTTTCCGCGAGAGTGTGAAGTGCTGGAATATAGTTTACGCGAGGTTTATCTAAACTGATAGTGGCATAACCATAAAAATCGTATAAAATCCAAGAACCAACATTCTGATGGAAATGGCTTGAGAGAAAGAAAAAAAAGTTTTAACTTTTTGCATTATACTACTTTCAATGTCTTTCTTTCTCTCTCGCGAATCCAAGAAAAGATAAAGCTATATTTTATTCTCGGATGGATTCAATGTATGCATAAAAAATGTACAAGAACAAAACTTATTCGAAACAAGAAAAAAACAAGAGCGACAGTGACTAGCGACTTTGTACGTGCCATCCTACTTTTGTATCAGACCATAAAGTTTACATCAATTTTTCCCCTCAAAAGAAAGCGATTCCATGTGTAAGCAATTCCTTGGAGAGATGAGATGTGGTGGTAAAAATGTGATTCTCACCTCGGATACTTTGAATCATTATGATCATCATTTTATCGTAAGTGGGCTGGCGGTAGCGCAGAAGGAAAGAATTCTAAAAATGTTTCAAACTCTCTCTCTCTCGCCAAGTGAGCTTCAAACGTTTTTTTATCATATAAGTGTGGAAAAAGGCGCGCTATGGCTTTTATCCGTTGTTTTGTATTCATGGGGAAAGTTTTTCTTTCCGAGAAGCTAGTCATCAAAACCACGTTTGCCAGCATGCCTAAGTGTACTTCACCGACACTTCGCTTTGTCTTGCGTTTAGCCTAAAATTCGGAGTATGTGTGCGTGTGTGTGTGTTTTGTGACAAGCCATTTCAATTTTGGCTGAAATGCACATAGAGAAAGGTAGGCACAAGTATATTAGGCTGAGGCGAGTGTCTAGCCATTATCTTCAAGCCTGAATGAAACTTTTTCTTTTCACTCGTCGGCTTGGATAAATATGCTGAAAACCGAAGGACAAGGGGATAAGGGTTGATAACCAGTACAGACACAATTTTAACACTTGTTTTCATACGGTGGGTAGGTACACATTCCCGAGATAATGCGGGTGCCACCTTCCACAATAATGTCGCTCCGTCGACTTCAGTTTCAGACGGCAAAGGACGGTTCCGAAAACCATTACGATTTAATGGGCTCTCTAGTTTGCCGCACATGTCGCCAAGTGCTTTGCATATTACATGCTCTCTGGGAAAACATACTGATTTTATTCTTGGCTCGCTGATACTGAATTTATTCTGGAGGTAATATTTACATTGTTGCGACACATACTTTGATATTCAGAACGTTTTTGCGTCGAGGAGGAGTGTGTCATTGAAATTTTTTCGTGTTATGTATTTTTTCGCACAGTAAATAAAAGTATGTTTTATCTTTGTATCCAAAGCATAATACTTTTCAAAATTTTCAGGGGGAAACGATTTTTCAAATACTATACAATATCTTCGCTGTGATAAAAATATCATATAATCGACATTACAAACACAACCTTACGTGTCGTACAAATCTACTCACTCCTGTTACAAACAACTGTATAAAAAAACTTCTCGACGATATAATTGCCACACTCCGTATCAGAAGATCACGAAGCGATCTTATCTGCCGTGGGAAATTTTGTATGATGAGGAAGGTACGTTTATGAGATCATTTGTTAATTTAATGCGCATTAAAAATGTTTTATGAAATGTATACATTTCATAAAGTTTACAAATGCAGATCTTTTACTTCCCTGTCAATGACTTGAAAGTTTCAAAAGTTTTAATCCGTCAGAAAAAGTGTTAACGAGTTCCATGAAAAAGGTCTTGATCCCTAACGTCAAGTCTACATGCCTTCACATCGTTTGAATACACAGTGCTAACAAAGCGAGTTTTCAAACTTGACTTTTTGAACAACTGTGAGCATGACTAAACTATCAAAATTCAAATTAACAAGCTAGGCAATTTGCAAAATATGAAACTTTTCAAACATTATCATAAAATGAGGAATTCCTCATATCCTCAACGAGAGATTACTTAATGGGCAAACTTTTCGACTCCAGAATTTTAAGAAAAATGCTTCTCAAGAACTTTATACGTCAAACCCGGAGTGTAATGGCTTACGTATTTATGTCCCGGATCATCATTATCATTTCGTAATCATCTCTTTGTAACCAAATCTGACTGTTTAACGGGATTTTTAGCAGACTGTTGGCAGCATATTATTCCTTTACTCCGAAACAGTTTGAGAGAAAATTTTCAAGGAAGTCAAATAACTTCCCCTTTCGCTGGAGGAACATCACACTAATTACGAATTCAGATTTGACGAAACTTTCTCCAGGATAATTATATAGCCTGATTTCGTTTAAAAACGTTTGTGCATTATTGAAACTACTTATTACGGAACACAAGTTCTTGTCGTGTAAATACTGCGTACATGATACGTGAATCAACTTTCTCTTCCGTGCTAGAAACGATGAAAAAATAATCTACGAAAGGCAAAAGTTTCCTATTTTGTATGACAGGAAATTGGCAGCAGTATGGAAACTCTCCGTTTTTTTCTCCCTCCTGCTTCCGCTTTCGAAACGGCGTAGTACAAAAGCGGTAGAACAAGAGAAAGGCTGGGGGAAACTTTTACATCGTATTTCTTACTCTCTGGTCAGTTAGCTCCAAGTTGGAGCACTGAAATAAAAAAGTTTTACTTCCTATAGCAAGAGTGAAAAGATCCGTTATATGTTACATACATACATACATAGGTAGGTACAGTGGGTTCAAACAAGGCCTTCTTAAACAACAATGAAAGTAAAAGAATTCTGGCGGAACACGTGTTTCACCGTATATAGCTATCAATTACGCTTTCTCTTTTTCCTCCTTTCGAGTAATCAAAACGTGAGCGTGGTGATCACTCAAGCATGAAATTAAATTCTTTCGTTTTCTTAGATATCAACTGACAGTGTAGATTCTGCTAACAGATACTTCTGAAACGTGCACCGGCTACTGGGTTTCGTTCCGAACACAAATCATACCATTATCAAACAATTGATTTATGATGATCACAAGGGAATATTAACAGCCTGAAACAAAACACGTGTCGAACTCTCGGGGAGAATGGGAAATTACTATTCTACCCCACTGTCAAGTAAGTCACATGTTTGCTAGCAAAAGTTTCTTCACTTATTTTATGAAGAGCTTTGAAGTGTGTATTTATAACCAACGCATAGTGAAAATATTTCGCTGCCAATATACATTCGTCGGCGGTGGTCACACACTCGGGTGCGGGGAAAGTAGAATGGAATGCTTGTTTGAAATTGTTAAATTGTAATAATACGAGCCTATTGTTGAGACATCTACTCCGCTCAACTCTCAGTTGACTCTAGGGGAGGTCTGAGCTTAGGTGGCACTTTTCGCTTTGTCACCTCCTGATGTCTCAACTGTGACAAATTCATTATTTACTTGTGTAACCAACAATATCATAATCAAGCTCGTTTCTTTCTTTAATACAAGCGACTATATATATTTTTTAGATTAAAGCAATCTATACGTATTTTTTATCAAAATTAGTTGTTGATCATGTAATATAGATGTCCTTGTATCGTTACTGTGGAATAGTTGATAGTTTATATCAGAAGGTTTGTGGAGTATCAAGAAAAATTACCCATTCGGACTAGTAACTTTCGTGTATTTATTATGACTGGGTAAAAGGAAAGAGGGAAAAGTCAAAGGGTGAAGTACTTTACGACTTTTACCCACCAGATTTTATGTATATATCCGATGCAGTAGTTTTTTGTCTCTTTCCGCTTTCTCCTCGAGAAGGAAAACAAATCGTGCCAAGTTACACTGCATTGGTATGATCACTGTTGAAACGGTTCTTTCTCTTCGAGTCTCTCCGTGAAATTTTCACTAAAAAAGTCTAAGCAATATAGAAAAGTTGGCTAATGTATCTATCCATGCAACCACCAGGCAGCATGAAATGACAGGAAACGGAGAAAAGCACATTATTAGCAGCAGCTTGTCACTGTCGTCCATTTTCTCCTCTCTTCCCGCCGTTCCAACACATCTGCCGAGGAAATGACTAATTTTGAGATATGTCACGCGAAAGCATTTCACTCACAAAAACTCTTTAACCCACACTCATACTCCTTTCGGAAATGAAGAACACATTTAAATTGGAGAGATGAGAGCACTCAAAATTTATGATTCGTTTCTCTCCTCCATGAGAGGTTCACAAATGAACATGTCTACATAAGACGAGACTCTCGACCATATTATTTTTTTTAAATTGGAGAGATGAGAGCACTCAAAATTTATGATTCGTTTCTCTCCTCCATGAGAGGTTCACAAATGAACATGTCTACATAAGACGAGACTCTCGACCACATTATTTTTTTATTCTATTGACAAACAACACTTTTTGTCAAGTTTGACTTCATTAATATTCGGAGGGAAAACTTTTCGAGTTGGAAGCGTAATTAGGAAAGAGGACGGCTTTTCCTTTTTTTCTCCGCTTTTTTATGATTGAGTTTCCTCTCCAGTTGTAAATTTCTTTCAACCGTGAAAGAGGGCTCTATAAAACACAGCGCGGGCTACAGCATCATTTTTTATCTCATACACAAAACTCTACCTTCATCCTTCGACCTTTCTGACGAAAGACCACGTTCCCCTTTAAATAAATGCGGTGTATTTCCACACACGGCAAAAGAAGAAATCTAAGACTTGAAAAATTGTGCAGGAAACAAATCAGGAAGTACACTGTCGCAAGAGAGACAAGGTTTTTACAGTTTAGATACATAAGAGCGGAGAGAAAAATGAGTTACGTCCTGAGACCGTCATATATAACTAAACACATACAGACTCGGCACTTTCTCCGTTTCGTGTTCTCTCTCGCCTCGAAATATATAAGAAATTTGATTATGTCCCTTCACACAGTCACAGAGCGTAGTATACTTATTTATTACAAAAGAAAACGTGAAGACAGCACACACAGGGTCATAATA
>JAHZMW010002258.1:0-10143 GCA_027743745.1 Alloscopus bannaensis | reverse complement strand
CCCGTATAACACTTCCTAAATTCTCCTCTCTCAATTTACTCAACGGCACATTTTTTTCAAAGAAAACATATTATATTTCCGACAGAAAATTATATGGTAATTTTGAAAGAAATGATTAGGAAAGTAAACTGAAAGTGAAAGAGGGAGATGAGCATTGTGTTTCTGAAAAAATGGGATTTTATCATTTTTTGTGCTTATTACACAGATGATGGTACCCGAGTGACTGTAGTCGAGGATGATGAGAAAGTTGACGGAATTCGAGTTGTGGAAACCGGTTCCGCAAAACCAGTTGCTCAGTCTGGCAACAATCCTCAAGCTCAAAGTCAAGTGTTGCAGCCACAGCCAGCTCAACAGGGCAATCAACCCCTCAATGCTCAACAACAACAACAGCCGAATAATGGACAACCTCTGACCGTCCAACAACCTGGAGCTGGTGGTCAACAACCTCCTGTACATACTTCTTTCTCCACATTTTCATAAAACATTAGTTTAAATTATCTACAGACATTCATATGACAAGTCTTGGTTTGCGCACAGTGGGGACGGGGCTGGTGTTTGGAATTTATGTATGATTTTTTGCATGAATGTTTCATTAGGCGTTCCCTCCAGCAAGACCTCAAAATCAGCGACCTCGCCCAGCGGAAGAAGATGAGGATGAAGACGAGGAAGATGAGGAGTCCGAGGAAGACGATGAGGATGCAGAGGATGACGAGGAGGGTGATGATGATGACGAAGATGAGGAGGATGAGGAGGACGATGAGGGAAGGAAGAGGAATGACGATGTGAAGGACAAGGTTGAAGTTTCCGTTGAGGAGCCAAGCTCTCAGCAGGAGGTCGTTCCAGCGGTTCCTGTTGCGAACAGCGAGACGAGCGACGAGATTGTCCCGGAGGAGCCCCGACCAGTCAAGCAGCAACCAAGCCAGGCTGCTGTGGTGAACAGCAAGGTGAACAACAATAAGGAGATTGTAAAGGGCAAAAAGAAGGCAGGATCCAAGGTGAAAACTCCAGGAGCCATTGAGGCTTTGGTGCCAGGATATGTGACGGATCAAGGAGAGGTTCTTGTCCCTGTTGATACTGTGACTGGAAGCCAGCCCATCACGATTGTTCCAGGTAAAAATAATGGATGATTTTTATGTTAAATTGATATAGCTACATATATATTGAGATAAGCACTACCAGTCATTTTAATGGGGTCGGAGAAAGTAAAAGCAGTTCACCACGACTGGTTTTGGCACAAATGGAAGATTTATGATAATGAAGTTTATGCATTTTTATTGATCAGAGTTTTGATTAAGATTTGATTGATACTTGTCTTTACATAGATCCATTCAGTCCTCCATCCAGAATTGTTGGCGGACCTAGACCAATCCCACAAAGTGCAATCCCATCCACACCGAGCCGTCAGGTTCCGTACTGGTACGGTAACAGCCCCAACTCCAACCCTCTGACTGAGGATGTGAGCCCAATTGCAAAGCAGTCTCTGTACAGCCCTGTCCCTCCACCGGGCTCCATTTTCACTTTTGACGATGACGACGAAGATGATGAGCCAGTCATTCCAGGCAACAGACTGAGACAAGGTGAACCACCGTTTTTTCTCCAGCACCACCAGAGGCCCACGAAATTCTACTATCGACCTCTGTACTAAAAATCACTTAAAAATTGCTCATCACCACCACACCACCAGCTCAGCTCTTTTTATAAGAACAATTCAATGCACACCAGTTTTTTTTCTCTCATGAAAAATTTTTAACAGATTTTTGCATTTAAGAGAAATTTTATCCAATAAAGCTTTGACGCAAAATTTTCCAAAACACTCTGTACGATAAGTCTCCTCTTTTTCTACTTGCTTTTATTTTATCAGCATGATGATAATCGATAACACAGCACGCATTATCCTTTTGCATGGCATGTACTAATTTTCAAGGGAAAATGTGGTGATGAGCAAACCTTAATGAGAACACTTTGCTTAAAATAACAATGAATGATTTTAAAGATGACGACGATGGAGATAGCGACGAGGAGGAAGAGGAAGACGAAGAAGATGAGGAGAAAGTAGACGCTGCACCCGCTAAAGTCCCGTTGGCTGCTGTCGCTGCCACAGGCCCTTCTGGAGAAGACGATGAAGCCGACGCTCTGAATTTAGTGAAACCTGCATCCACTGTTAAGCGACCAGCGAAAAAACCGGCAGGGTCTGCTGCGACGGATGATGATGACGAAGAAGAGGAGAGCGAGGAGGACGATGTGGATTCTGAGGAGGAAGATGATTCAGCTCGTAAAGTGGCCGTAGCGTCACCTACAAACAACAAAGGCCGAATGTACGTCGATGAAGACTACGTCTCATTTCCCCCCAGCAGGTCTCCCACAATCTTGGCCGTGTTGCAAGGCAAGGTTCCCATCTACTCTGGATCCTCCCCGTCCCGAGAACAGCAGAGGTATTACTCCACCCCAACCGGAAATCCGTATCGCCCTGACCAGAGGTACGTGGTTAGGGTGAACCCTGTAAGGCGTCCCCCATCTCCTTCACTTTACTACAGACCAGGCTCAAAGGTTGTGCCCATTGCGTCTTTCGACGTCTCTGTTGAGGACACTCGACCAGATAGTGATGAGGAGGAGCCGTCTGTTGTCACTCCATCTGCCTCCGTGGGTCCATTCATTTACAAGGTTCAAGGGCAATTGATTGCACCCAAAGATTCCAGCGGACCTAAACCATCCTTTTCTTACTATGGAGGCTCATATGGCCCCTCAAGACCACAGGGATACGGTCCACGACCACAGGGATATGGCCCAAGGCCACAAACGTATGCCCCACGACCATACCCTCCACCCTATGCTTCCCTCTACAGGCCGTCCTACGCTAGCTCACAAGGTCCATCTAGACCTTCGGTCAGTCCGTGGGACATTTTACAAAGTGCTCAGGTTTCTTTTGGACCTTCGCGACCACGACCTCCATCAGGCGGGCCTCCAGTGATTGTCAGAAGAAAGCCTTCAGGGCCCAACGATCGTCCACCAAAGCCACAAGTGTTGGCCGTGTACAATCCAGATGGTGAGAAAGAGTCTGTGGATGAGGAATACTATACTTATGAAGTGCCTGCAACGCAAAACAAAATCGTTGGCCCAAACAAGAGACCCACAGTTCATAGGACGCCTACACCTGTCATTCACCAGAAGTTGGAGGAGGAAGAAGACACCGCTGAGGAGCCAACTGCCCCGGTTCAGATCATTCCGCACGGAACTGTCCGTAGACGAGCTGGAAAGCAGGTGAAGCACGACAAAAAACCCAAGAAGCCCTTGAAAAACAAAAAGCAACAAGGCACTCTTCATCAGGACCCGCTGGGAATTCTTGCCAGAGTTAAGCCTACCACCACCAAGTCTAAGGTTCTTTAATAATGGGTTGAATTGTATCTTAATTACTTCATAATATCTACTTCTACACTCAGCACATTGTGACAAAAAGGACAAAGTACATTTACGATCATCACAGTTGTACTATACCAGTGTTGACAAAATGCATTTATAAGCCAAACATGAGGGGTCTCTTCTAAAAAATAAATCTCTTTACAAACCATGAAAACTGTAAACACAACTTCGCTGTTCACACAACATAATGTATCTTTTGTAATGAGTTTTATTACTTATTGGCTCATATAGCGTAGCACGCAGTTCTTACACCATACCATCTCTTCATTCCTCCTTAACGTATACATACAATTAATTAAGAATATGTATTGTTTGCTTGCTAATAGTACACTTACATCGAGCATTTAATAATAATATGTACACAACGTTATATAGCGTTGAACCGTTCAACTAGAGTTTAAGACGTGTATCATTTTAAATAACAATATCCATAATAATTAATACAAGAGACAGTAACAACGAATATCATACTTGTTTATATCGCATATCTTTGCCAATATCATGCTGTTGTGTTTTGGTTTCTTTCACTTTTCAACATCCAACATCAAGCAACTGCAAATTCTAAAATATACCATCATTTTTCATCATAAAATATTATTAATACATATCATGTATACTATAAGTACGTCTATAAAAATCTAAAGGACAGAGACAAAGAAGGTTGTCTACTTTGTATATTCATGATTTGGTTTTTTTTTTAAATTCAAAAAATGGGGATATTTTTCTTGAGAAAGATCATAAGTCTGACACGCTTCTGTAACACCTTTGAAGTTTATATCATCTTGCATCATCATTCAGCCCTTTCCTTCTTACAACAAAACTGCTGTCTTCCTTGCAGAGAGCAGAAAAATGTTTTTAAGAAATGACTAAAGCTAGTTAGCTTTGTTTTCTTTTGTTGCTGATCTAACACATAATAATAGCGTAAGTATTTTTAATTGATTAATTTATTACAATTTAGTTAATTTCGTTACCACGGCTTATGACAATGAAGATTTCTGGAGAGAACACTACGAACGTCTTGAGTAAATCTCAGTGCATCAAGCACGGGCAGCAAGTTGAGTAGAGCGGTGTCAGTGGGATCACTGAACCAAGACTTTATGGGCATTGCATTCGCAGGATATGATCTATACGCTCCAGGAGAGTTGTCTAGGATGAATATGGAGCTCAAGTCATGTGAGATATTGGACAAGTCTTTTGTGTATGACCCCAGCTCCAGGGTACAGTGTTGACGATAATACCGCGTTTGGAGAATTTTTCGGTTTTTATCCAGCTTATCTGCTACACCTACAACATCCATTGAGAAAATTGAATTAGTTTAATCAACCTAACTGATTACTCTCATCAACACAAAATATCACCAAATACGTGTAGTGACCATGGGCATACCTGCTCCGTAGATCTCCATTGAGGCTGTAAAAACGACAAGATCATACCACTGACTGACCACGTCCAAAAAGTAGTCTACGTGGGGACGCTTATGAACAAAAAATCGAACGGGGTGGCGCTCAATTGTTACTTTGAGAATAAAATCCGGCGGCGTCCCCGGCTTTACGGTCGGTCTAATTTTAAAAAAAGAACTGAATCAGGCAGATGTCCACATATAGAAGAAACTGGATCAACTTATGACTCTCCGCTCTCGTAAATATCATAAAATTAAATACAATAAGCATAGCCTGAAATTCAGAATCTGAATACCTTTGGACCCCGTCATGATGCGAATGAATTAATGTTTCATCTAAGTCTAGAACGAGTACTTTGCGCTTCACAAGACTCAAGCGGTGCTTGGATAGAGGAGATAGTGGAACATTGTCATACTTAATCGTCTGATGCTGCATGACCTGCACACGACAAACATAACAAAAGGTTACAAACTAAAATACTGATCAGTAAATAATCCCAAATATTATTGTCAACTACCTTCCGGCCATTCTTCCTAAGAAAGTACAGTATAAAGTTCCATATTTTGCTCAGGAATAGGATAAGAGATTTTGTCCCTTGCTGTATCACTTTCCACATGATGTTCGTCACTGGATTGCTCTCAGCTGACAACAGTGTCGGAGTCGTCGTCGCAGACTGGTTTGTGGTGTCCACATGGGCCACACCGCTCACAACTGATTCACCCACAAACCAGTTGCTTAAAGCTAGGAAAAGCGTGGACAATCTTGACCAAATCGTTTTGACGACTTTCCCTTAGGTAGCGACAGTTTCTCCCAAAAAAATTAATTATTACTCAACCACCAGGACGACTAATTACGGAACACAACTGGAACCTCCTCTGGACATCACAAAACTTCACAATGATGTTCTTCTCTCGCTTGGAAGAGGTAGCACGACGAAACCATCACCTGCTCCAGAGAAAAAATTAAGGATTTGTCCAAACTCACTCTTCAGCTCACGTTTTTACATTTGTTTACTTATGAAAGAATTGCATTTAAACTCCGTCCTCCGTGGTGTTCTCACTTACAATCTAAAAGCACACGACCGAAAAGGAGCCCTTCCTGGAGAGATTTATGAGATTTACACAGAAATTAGCTCGTCCCCTCCTCTCCGCTTGTTATCGTTGATCAGGTGGATAAGTCAGCGTTTCCTCTATTACAAATACGACTAGCTATCTTATCATGTGGTGTTGATAAATTAATATAAATACTGAATGGATTCGCGAAAAAGGTGAATTTTGATTGAGTTATGATCTCTCTCTCTCTACTACTGCTGCTGAGCCGTCGCATTTGGCATTTGGTACCACTTTTGAGCTGCCGCCGAATGGACCACCATCAGACTGTGGGGCAGCATACAGATCCATTCCTGCATTAGCGAGCGTATGTATGCCATTTGCTGTGATTTCCTTCGATCCGTCTTTGTCGCAAAAATGATTTCTATCAACAGTGATCATCTACGATCGTAGTACTTAATTAATAGTGGAATTAATTACATGACGATTAAATTCGTTGTCTAATGCTTCTTGTCACTTGCTTAATGCACTGGTTAAAGTATTTAACATTAATCGCACCGGTGCGTGGGCTAATGAAGATGGGGAAAAATATGTATTGCAATGCAAAACGTGAGATTAAGTTGTCCATGTACATAAACCTTTATTTAAGGCGCGTCGGCTTTTTCTGATAAGAGCAGGCATAACATCAACTTATACTATACTAAACTCGAGGTCATCCCTGAGAGATTAATGAAGCGCTGTGAGAATAAATGCAATGCAATGCATTCGACTTATGCAATTCTTGTAACAACAATTAATAAACTAAAAAATAACGACTACTACTACAACATACAATTGTGAATGAATAAGTTTTATACTAATAGAAGGCTGCTAAGGTGTAACATCAACTAAGGGTTTCAAAAAGTAAGAATACTCGTTACATTTACTTCCAAAAGATTTTACATCGGATCGATCGATACAACAAGCTCAATAATTGGCTCACGCTGGTTTCACGAACTGCTAAAAGACTAAAAGAGGCAATTGATTCGAAAGAAGTGTGACAAAGTAAAGCGAAGAATACATAAAGTAAATACTAAACCTAATTCCAGTCCAAACAAAGAAGTATCGATTGTTTTTCTTGCATGCCGAAATTATAACTTGAGCTAATAATGGCTTGATTTTTTAATTCCAGTCTAGTAATGTAATGGGAAAGCCGATTCTGTTTTGGAAGCTTCACAGACATACAATGGTCAAGATATTTATTACAATTCAATTCACTTGTCTTGCGATTGAAAAAAATATGCTTAGCACGTTAATATGATCAGAGAATAACTTTTGTATTACAATCGTGTCTCACAAGAGGAAGAGGTACAGATTGGGATATTAATCCATAAAATAAGGCTGCCCTCCGTTGTCTCTTCGACGAGTGAGTACCTCCACACCGGTCTCAGTTACTAGCAGCGTCTCTTCAAATTGAGCAGAGAGCTTACCATCCTGAGTCACAGCCGTCCAATCGTCCGGCCATTGCTCATCTTTCCATGTTCCCTCGGATATCATTGGTTCGATTGTGAAGCAGTGCCCAGGTTTCATAACACCCACAGCTTTGTTTTCTAAAAACGAATTTGACAAGTATTACATTACGATTTGTTAACTGAGATTTCATTAACAAAATCAAGAAAAAAAATAAACAGAAAATTGAAGTTTCACGTTTCTTACTGGCATAATGAGGTATGGATGGAGCAGTGTGAAACAAACGGTGGATTCCGTGACCACAGTAGCTTCTCACAACGGAGAATCCGCTGCCCTGTGCATGCTTCTGAATAATATTTCCTACGTCCCTGTACTTTACTCCCGGTTTCACTATTAAAGTAAACAACAACAACACTTGAGAAAACTCACTTCAAATTGGCATTGAGAGCATTCGTACTACTGAACTTTGACCACGACACTAACCTGATAAACAATTCCAACAGCAATTATTAATATAAAGTAAAATGATAAAACTTACTTTCCATTAAAAAGTGTTACTGTACATACTTTACAAGCAACTCGCATCCCTTCGATTTCCTCATCAGTTAGAACTTTAATGCTGGAGGTGCCCCTCACAGCCAACTCACTGACTGGACGTCCATCATCACGCTCCCCATAATCTGGTTTTGGTATTCTATCCGGAAGCACACGTCTCGGACTAAGAGGGTAATAAGGTCGTAAATCGCCAGTGTACTTGTAACCCAGCCACGGATTAGTAATTAACGGATGGTCCGAGGGTTTTACGCAAACCTCACTTTTTGCCTTCTTGTGGATCACCTTGTGGTCTCCCCAACTCGATTTAAAACATTCCTCAAAGCAAAATCGATTTAAAATTAAATACATACAGAAGACCTCGTATTACAATTGCACGGTAAATATGGTAGTGGAAGTGTTGACAAAGTAAGTTTGTACCTGGGAACAGAAAAATGAGCCTTCCACTATGCCAAGCTTGATACAAGTTGGACACTGAAGCTTCGCTGGAGCTAAACAGGTGCTGGTTTCACAAATTCTCAGAGACGACATTTCGAAATCTCACAACGTACACGAAACCGTGACTTTCCACGCGCAGGAGCGGTGCTGTATCTAAACTGTAGCCTCCTTCGAATTATTACGCTTGTGACTAACAATCGTGACCACACGACGACGTTGACTTCTAATCTGCTGACGGTCAATAAATAGCCCGCAAACTATTAGCTTGAATCAGTATTGACAGTAGTGACTCTCAAGCACAAGTTGAAGTTGAACCGTTGCGTTGTTGACTTTGTATTGACTGTGCTGCTCGTCAAACCACTCGAATTTGTCAGCTGACAACTTAAACACACAGATAACAGCTGACAATGCACATGCATGACCACTTCTAGTTCTAACCTCTTTCAAGCACTGAATGGCGTCATCTACGTTGTTGTTGCGTGCATTTAAATCTTGGAAACTTGTGCCCGGTAACGAATACTACCATTTCCATTAAAACTTACATTACGGAAGGAAAAAGTGTGAATTAGAACAATATTCTGGAAACGTTCTACACACCCACGGCATTTACAGTGTAGGGAAATTCCGCGTGTAAACTGGTACCGTTGACTTAAACGGTCTTCAATCTCAACCGTCTCAACACTAAACGCTATATTGTTACGAGTGTCCTATTTCAGATTTGTTGGAAAATGTGTTTTCGGGATGTCGCTCTCCGGAAAGGATTATAAAAGAGCCGTCCCTGATGCGCCTCCGACTTTTGAAAGACAGTGTTCACCGTGAGTCACGTGCTGCTCTAACCTTTCCTTTGGATCCTCGATCTGTAAAGAGTCGTATTCGCTTGGAATTAAAATACATACTTGTGTGTTCAGAAAGATCATATTTCAATAGAGATTTGCGCGAAAAGCAGAGATTACCTGGTTTGTTTATATACTCTAAAGCTGATCCACCAACCACTGAACATACACGACGAGCTGTTGGCTGTGTGTGAATGTAGATGGACTGTATTTACGTGTACTTTTTTGGGAATACATCGTCCACTAGTTGGCCCGATGTGAAATCAGTCTGGAGATGGTTTTTGTGAGATTAGACAAAGTTTTTGTTTGTGAGAAATTGGTGGACAAATGTATAAATGTCTGGACAAAACACCGTGTGAATCTGTCAATTGTTTTCCATGATTCATTGTACAAATTTTAATTCAGCATACTAATTATGATGCTTCTTTGTGTTAGTATTTTGATTAAAATGGATAATGATATGTAGCTGATGAACCACGTCAAGTTTCTTTTGGCTAGATACTGGATACTATTTACAGTCTTACAGAGTAACCAATTACAAACCACTATCCATTATTCTTTGCAGTTTCTGGAATCTATAGTTGACTGGAATCACGAAATTCTTGTATATAATATCGTGTCTTGTGAAATCTCTTGTTATACGGAAGTCTTTCAATTCTTACCTATTTGTTTGGTAAATTAAGATAAATCCATGTAGTGGAAGTGGACAGTGCAGAACATTAATCTACACAATTTGGGAAGTTGATTTAGCCAAAACCGTGCAACTGCACAAACTCATGTTTGCAGAAAAATGCTAGCTGCATTGGATTTTAAATATAGGTGACCGAAATCGCTATCATGATTATATTCAGCAAACAGTGATGGGTGTCTAATTTGAAACTATATCATCCATCCGATCGGATACGAAGATCACGCAAGATCTATGAACGACATTCCGTACCTTCCTCTCACAGTGAGATTGATAAGCTCTCAAGGAATGTATTTACAACCTGTTGAGTTTTTCAG
>JAHZMW010002257.1:0-14159 GCA_027743745.1 Alloscopus bannaensis | reverse complement strand
GAGAATTTGAATATGTTAAATCCTCGATTAAATGCGAGGGTTGGGATGCATTCTTCAATACTACATAATTTGAGGCATGTTTTTAACAATGAACAGTGAGTGGTAAATTGTTTGGACTCGATTGCAGGTCATTTTGGCACACTCAAAGTGGCACATGAAACCTCCGAATATAGCTCCAGGAAATTACTGTGTCCTGGACAAGACGTTTTTGACAACGGTAAGCTTCAAGGCTTTGATGATGACGTGATGACATGATTTGGGAATTTCAAACGATATTGTTTTTTTTAAACTGTTTCTGAATTCTGCAGATAGCCGGTCTGATGACCACGTACATAGTGGTTCTTCTACAATTCAGTGAAAAAACCTGAAGAAGTCAAACAGGATCAAGGAATATTTAAGTCAAGACAATGCGATACTGCGCATTCTTGAATAAATTGTTCAGAAATATTATATCAAATAAAAGACGTGCATTTCATTTATTGTCAACGTTTTTGTAATATCACAATGAGTTCAATCAGGGAATCAAGCCTCATTTGATGCCCTGGGATCTGCAGATTTCTACAGGTTTCAGTTGTACTTGTAGTACAATTATTCCGTAAGTGAGGACCGCTCCACATGTCTACAAATTTATGCAAACTTACTGAATTCAGACACATGAAAACAGTATGTCCACTTCAGAGGAACTAGGATTAGTACTTGTATGTACCGTTGTCAAAAAGCGATGCGTAACCGTAAAATAACGGCAATAGAATCCCACCGCGTCCTTCTCAATCGTGTTGGAGAGGATGGACAACTTTAGCAAATCTTCCGTTGTCAAACTTCGGTTGAGATTGGAGTGAATCCATTTTTTGAACGAGTCATGAACCTTAGAAAAGACACTATTTATATATGCCAACAACGAAATTAGGAATATTGTAAAACAATACCAATCGATGAAATTCACTTCCAGTCCACCAAATAAGGCCACTAACAAAGAGCCAAAGCAAATAGTTCACGTCTTCCACGGTTTGACCGACTTCTGAAAATAAGAACGGGGTCTGTATGGCGTAAGTCAGGTTGCAGAGGTAATGGGTCAAAATGATTCCTCCGAAAACGTCATGAACGCAGTTTGACACCAACTTTGCATTGTCATACAGCCTCCAGCCCTGCACAAACCAATCAGTGATATCATCTTCTTATCTTAACAGAGGATCAGATAATCAAGGCACAAACCTCATAGACAGAGAGATAAATGTCTTTCTCCAACGTTCTTCGCAATTCATTTCCAATCTGTCTTAATCCCAAGCAAACACTTAAGAGGAGCGTGTGTGGCATGGAGCAGAAGCACCCACCGTGAAACACGATCAATTTCAAGAAGCCCTGCAATCCACACTCTAACCCTTGACAAATCCTTCCAGAGCACTTGTCGACAATCCCAAGGGACCTCAGAGCGCATAGAATCGAGTCTGTCACCATTTTTGAGCCATGCGAAAGGGTCACTTGTCCCGTGGCGGAGGACAGATTTGTGATGGAAGATGTAATGTAAAACAGTGCCGGGCAAACCCACACCTTTAAATCAGTTCGTTATGAGATTATTTAAGGTTTTCTAAATAAAAATCTTTATAAATGTATTAAATTGTTTTTACGTAAATCGAAGAAAAGTGCAACACATCTCTTCCTTCAATGGCTTCCAACAACTGAACGACTTTCTCCTGCTTTGTCCACACGGTGTAAAACACAGTAGCGACTGAGAGCCACGTGAGCAAGAGGCAAACCAAGATGAGAGCACCTGTCATGCTTTCTCCATTCTTGGACAGCTCGTCAAGCTCTCCGATGGATGTGGAAACCCAGAAGAAAAAAGAGATGGAATTCCCAAACACTAAAATGGTCCAGAGGCCCTTTTCCAGAGATAGATTGCAATAATTTTTTTAACCATACAGTTTAATATATTTTAATACATCAAAGAGCAATGCATATATTTTAGTTACCTTTTGGAGCAGATTGAACTTAATCAATTTGTACGTCCTCTGAGACTCTGACCACTTCACTGTAAAAGGGAGTAGGAGGAGCCTTGCGTAAAACGCAATCGCCTTTGCCAAAAAAGCTGAAGCTTTAGGCTCTCCATAATGACCAATGTGAGTATTTTTGAGGAGTTGTCTGTCTGTAATTAGCTGCATATTGTTGGCACCACAGAAATCAATTCTCTTGGAAGGAAGACAAAAAACAAGTGGGAGTTGAGAGACCCTTGTTATCTCCAAACTCCAACGCATACTGACTCCCAAAAGTCACGAAGCTCCGAGAGGCAACACTTGGTGACTTTTGTGTCCCAACCACAAATTGATTTCCTTCGCTTCATCTCCTCCAGCTTCATCCTCTTGACACACTCGCTCTCTGTGGATGTAGTGGCCCTTATGGATTATGGCGTGTCCTTCGACCGTGAAAAATCCTCCGGAAAAAGAATCAATAAAGTAATGCATTTCTCGAGTATACGGTAGCACCCTGAGCATACGAGTATCAACTCTGAAAAACTTGTGGTCTAACGATAAGTGTTATTTCTTTACAGCATGTGCACTTCGTTAGAATAGAAACTACCTCAACATTCCGTACGATAAGAGACTCTACAGTAATATCCTGTTTACATAATGGAAACACTTGTTTGCCAAGACGTCCATCCCAATGGAATTGTAAACAATACGTGCTGTGTCAACATGAGGATCAAGTATCGTACGCAAAGTTGCCTCATATAAGCTTTCCAAGGATAAACAACAGGATACAGTTATTTCCTGTATGCATAATATAACGGTTTCGGTATAAAGTCAATCAGAGTAAAAGCTGAATATACATTAGATGCAACAATCCTATTAAACGTATAAAAACATAATAAAAGTCGTGAGCTCGTGGATTCACTCTCTTCTTGCGATATGGTAAAAAAACAGCAAACGTAAGCAGCTTTGCACTCTTTATGTGACTAGAATGAGGTTGTAATATATTATGTGGATTATGCTCTTGATGTGAACTTTTCCCTAATTAATAAAATCGATCACGCCCCATTTGAGTTTATTAAAAAAATCGTTTACATAATTTATGTTAATAGAGAAGGACGTAGTTTAGCGCACCCCAAATGTTAGCGTGTAATTTAATCAAAACGAAGTGGAATTGTTGAAAAATGTCTCATTCATCATTTGCAAATAGCGTTGGGTTCCAGGTTTCAACTGGAGTTCCAGCACAATCATTCCGTACGTTAGGATCGCTCCAAAACTCTGAAATTTGAAGCGTTTGAGCAGGTTTCAAACGGTTTGCTGAATTTTTGCATGAGTGACTTACTGCAGTTAGAAGATTATGCGTGATGAGAAAGTAGCGACAAGACACGCCAACAGGATTCGCATCTAATGTCCCCGAAATTGTGAGCAACTTGAGACGTTCCTCCAGGGAAATAGGGCTGGACAACAATTGTCTCACCCAATGCGTAAGGGCGACCCTTATTAACCGATGGAACTCTGCAAAACTCCACCACATGAGTGCTCCAATGACTGGGAAAAGTATGGAATTAATCCGATCTTGATCATGCCCAGTGTATGCCCACCACATCGGAATTTGTACGATGAACACCAAGAACGCAGCGAATGAGGAGAGAACCACTCCGCCAAATGTGTTAAAAATGTGAAGCGTCAAATTTCCCAGGGAGTCATACAGCGCGATCCCTTTGTCGACAGGAAGTCCTGTCGACACAAAGGTGTGCTCAATCTCTTTCCCTATATTTCTGAGAGCTATTGCAAAGCACAGGACAAAGCAGTGGTGAAACGGAGAGAGAAATGATCCTATAAAAATTAGGTACTTGAAGGTGGTTTGCATCGTGTCAATCGCGAAGGGAGGAAGGTCCGTGGAGTTGAGGCCGGTGAGGGCGTTAATAATGTAGGTAACTCCGCTGACTCCAAGTTGCGAGCCAAATTGAGCGGAGAGTCGTGCAGATTTTGATCTTGTCATGATGACCACAGCGAATCCGAGGTAGAAGGCAGGAACGAGCCATATCTAGAAAATACGTTATATTAAGGGAAGATATGACAAAAAATATTTATTTCGTTATATGCAATATGGAAATTAATTATGAAAAAATCAAACCAGTGGAGATTGAACCCGAACGCTTTTGTACCCAGGAACACACATGTTGATGACATCAAGGATAGCCTCTTGCCGACGCCAAAGGAGAACCAGGAAGCAAGCAACGGACCACCATGTCACCAACAACAATAAGTTGGTGATTACAATCAAAATGCTGATTTCGCCCCCGCCAGTGGACGAGTTTGGCCGTCCTAGCGTCATCGTCGCTGATGTCCATGTGATCATTAAGTGAAGCATTCCTAATGCAACGATGACACACGGAATCTATCAGAAAAAGTGTACATGAGGAAAAGCGAGTGTAAATTATAAAGCTAAAATATAAGGATTAAAGCTCTACCTTCCGAAGTCTTGAGAACTTGATGAGTTTGTACTGCCTCTCAGCCTCCACCCATTTGACACTGAAGGGACATACGAGGACTTTGGAAAAGAAAATAATCGCTTTCACCGTAAGTGAAATCGCCTTTGGTTCTCCATAAAGAGGATTATCCTCTTCAGTTGGGTAATACATGTCTTTGCGAAGTGGACGATTTTTACTCATTCGGAGTACAAAATTCATTGCATATTTAATGTGACTCTGGGAATGCAGAATTTTTTTTGTGAGAGCCTGTCGTTTAGGAGCTTTACAAAGTTGTGAGCGGAAAGATGAAATGATTTTCTCAGCATTTGCGAGTTCGTGAGAAAATAAGACAATTACAGGCAGTATTGCGTTTAATCATTGTGCAAACAAAATGACTAATTGCCGTTGTAACGTTTGTTGATTTTGGCGTGGCCAACATTGACCGAAAGCTGGTTTCATTGATTTGTTAATGCTGTCAAATCTATTAGGCTTATCTTATGAACAAATACTCTAGTTTTCTTTCAAAGGACAGCTGCAATTATGATATGGCTGCAATAATTTTATGCACCAATATAATGTTTCTCAGCTAATATTAATTAGCTTAGCTCATTCTTCGAAGGATTTCCAAAATCTCCCTTGCAAGATGTTATTTCAGTTTCTTTTTTTACAGCGTGATGCGTTATTGTAGCTTTAGATAAAACAATGTGTCTTCCGGTTTATTACAATTTGTCAATTAGTTAACCACCATCGTGGGGTTAATAAATCGAATTGCTGAAATACATATTTGCATACCTCTAATTCTTGTCATACACACGTACCAGCAAAACGTATAAACGCATATTAATGAATCACTCTGCTTTGTGAACTGCATCAATAAAATGCTTTTGGAAAATCCGCTGGTGATAAGGCTATATAAAAGATAAGGGATGCAAAACGATCTCATTTTCCTGTTTCTCAATTTGCACATCACTTTCTCATGCTGACTGCCTGTCCTCGCATCGTACTCGTCATCAAAATAACTGCAACAAAACTTCCAATAAAAAATATACCTCGCAAATTATCAAATTGTCAAAATTTGTTACAATCTTTATAGGTTATAAAACATCATGAATGCTAAACTAATTGTAAGTTTAATCATTTCCAAACAAAAATTACGAACTAGTTTAATTTTACAAGCCTCTCCAATATACTACGGTTACGGGTTTACTTTAGTGTGCCTTCTTGTGAATCTTGCATTTTTAAATGTTGAAAACTTCTAATGCTTTTTTTGTTTCTCATGTCCTACATATTACAGTCTGCTTGTCTTTTAAACTTTACACTATGATACAGTTTGTTCAAGAAGCTGTGCGACTTGTGAGACTGCAAAGCGCTGAATAAAATGCATCGTGTACTCATCGTGAAAGAAAGACTCCAAGCTAAATCTTATGTAAACCATTGGAAATCCAATTCAACATGCATGTATGCCTCCTCTTATGTGTGTCATTTTCGAGGAGAGTCTCTTCTCTGTGCAAGATAAAAAAAGGCATGAATCCCCAACTTCTGAACCTCTTCAGTAGCATTAGTTGCATAAATAAATCACTTCCCCTCGAACATCAAAGTGTATTAGTGTGCGTGCAATGAGTGAGACGAGAGCATCCTCCTCCTGTGCAAGAAGCTGTTGATGGAACTGAGATTTCATACAATTTGTTGCAAAGGAGAACGCTGTTCCTCCGACCTATTCATGTGTTTGGAATTCCTCGTCAAATGTGGCTGAGCTTCGTACTCTCGTCATTTATCCGAGAATGTTTTTTTTTCAATGTGGAAGTGACGAGAAAGCATCACATTTCGTTGTGGTTTTCGAATAATCTAATGTTAGAATAGGTGAATCTAGGGGTTGGAGTGTGCTTTCTTGCAATGGGGACGAGTGGCATTTACGACTCTCATCTAGTCGTGATAAATGAGAAAACCCATTTAAATCTGTTTACAATTGAGTGATTTGAGGATTGTAATGTTTGTTGAGAAATCGGTTGAGTAGTATTTACCACAAATTATTGGCTCAATTTACTGTGTGCACAAAGTCACAAAGAAACACGAGTTATCTAAATACAAGTGCGTGTGTGGGTGTAAGATGTGAAATCTGTGGAATGGACCATAGAATGGAATTTAATATTTTGTCTGAAAAGATGATCACTGAACAACTCTCGTCCAGTTTGATTCCCTTAAAGTGGGAATTGCGGCTATTATCGTTGTTGTAGTTAGTCCAAGTGAATCGCATCGAGAGTAAGAGAGTGATTGTTAGAGAGATATACTAAAGTTGACAAAAAGTGATTGACTGCCGTCCGCGGCTTCAGCATGACCAATATACGTGTGGCGTTACGGGTCAGGCCAATGTCCCACAGGTAATTAATCTTTGCATGTCAAATTACTTTGTTGAACGGAGGCCGTTGATAATGTAGCTTTATGCTATGTTGCTTACTATTATTGATGATTACGTTCTATAAGGTTTAAGCATATTTAAACGAGAGGGTTTATATTATTAAAAATTGAATTAAATAAAATTTGATTTTGTAATGAGGATTTTTTAAAACCATTTTGAACTCCCATCCATCTTGTAACATATCTCTCTCATTTCTTACAATAAATATATTTAGTTTAGTAGTGAAATAATTTTGGAACATATGTATTATGGCAGTTTCAGTTGGTTCAATGGAAATGCGAAAACTTTTGATTGTACTTCACATATTACTTTTTAACTTCGCAAATCCATCCTATCGTTTTAATGCTAGACAATTTTTTGTCGAATAGCGAGTTTCCTTTTAATTACAAACAAGAAATTTTGAGTTGAGAGAAGTTTTCTTCATGTACTAGAATTTTTGATTAACAATAATTTTACGTAATGGGTGGTATGGATTAAACGGGGTTTCTTAAAAATAGGGAAACCGGCGACAATTACCCTGTTGCGGTTGGCCGTCGACGGAAACACTGCCTTCATCACTGACATTCGCGTA
Organism: Alloscopus bannaensis; assembly: GCA_027743745.1. Taxonomy (NCBI): domain Eukaryota; kingdom Metazoa; phylum Arthropoda; class Collembola; order Entomobryomorpha; family Entomobryidae; genus Alloscopus; species Alloscopus bannaensis. The sequence continues at coordinate 6,737 of JAHZMW010002257.1, read as the reverse complement.
AGTCAACTGTAAATCTATGAATGTTTTTCAGGCTCGAGTTAAGGATCCATTGCAAATGACATTGGAATGGGCAAAGGGAGTGTATATCTTCGGTATCGGTTTCAGTGAGAAATCCTGAAAAAATACAGAGAATTGACTTTTTCCTAAAGTAAGCATAGGCAATGTCCGAGACCGACCTTCAAATCGGCTGTGCATACAATTGGTCTTTTGACATTGAAGCAGAAAAGTATTCCTGAGAGGAACACATTCAAATGATATATACTGTGCTGACGATGATATATAAATCTGTCGATTGTCCTTCTCTCGAATCTTGATAAAGCAATCCGTAAAGTTTCTGAAGAAATCAATGAGATTTAAGCATCTTGGGGTAATACTAAATCATTAAATCCTGGACCCAGGTTCCTGAACGACCTTCCGCCGACAGTCGACAGCGCTTCCGCCAATTCCAGTTTGACCACACATTCTGGTTCACAAACACTCGCGTAGGGAGAGCCGCGTCCCAACTTCAAGTCTACCAGGAAATGGGACCGCATTTGGAAAAGGCCATTTTAGCCGGCTACAACGCCTGCTTACTCGCTTACGGACAATCCGGGACTGGAAAAACTCACACAATGCTCGGCAGCAAAGTCCGTGATTCCAAAACTTTTCCTTGAATCAATACCACTCTTATTTCCATTTGCAAATCAGCTTACTTTGAATGTAACAGGAAGATCCAGGGATCATTCCTCGCCTCTGTCACAGCCTATGGGACAAGCTCAAGGTCACTCATTCCACGCCGTTGAGGAATGGGGAGCCTAGTTTCCGTTTGGAAGTGAGCTTCATGGAGATTTACCGGGAGAAAGCGAGAGACTTGCTGGATCCGAACAAATCATTAAAACTCCGCGAACACCCGCAGCTTGGTCCTCATGTGCAAGGTAAACAGACAGTGCTTGTCCGTACCTAAAACGACCACACACAAAGAGCGGATTTATAGTCTGCAGTCCTATCTTAATTAAAATCTGTCAGAAATGATGTGACGAACTGTAATTTAGTCGAACTCAATCAATCCGAAAAAATAAACATCATCAGTCACAAGATAATGACGGTATGAGTCATCAAATTTATGTTGTTGATGATTGACATTAAAAATGTTTCAAAGGTTTGACAAAACTGGAAGTGACAGGAGAAATAAGTTTGCTCGATTTATTGTGGGAAGGCGAGCGACGGAGGGCGAGTGGACAAACATCCTCGAACCCAAGAAGTTCGCGAAGTCATGCCATTTGGACATTGTATCTCACTGTTCACGACGAGTCTAAATGCAGTGAGTCAGGTCCTGGAGAAAGCAGAGCTCAAAGAATAATAAGGAATCAAGCTCACCTCGTTGACTTGGCTGGGAGGTAAGACATGTTTCTCAAATCAGAGCAGCATTGTTCGCATTTGTTAGAAAGCATCAGAGTAATGTGACAATATAAATGTAGTGTCACAACGGAGAAAGCGAGTCGCAATTCCCTTAATTACATCTAATTGGAAAGTCAATAATCGGGTTTTGTGTATTTTCTCCTGCGGAATGGGAGAATGAAAGACAAGATAACAATCTGCGTGTGTGGCCCACACACGTTGGGCAGGTAAACAGGAGTGAAGTTTTTTTTCGCATTTGAATCGAAGGTTAGAAAAGATGCTCCTTGAGAAAAGGTGTATATACAATACTGCGACGAAAGATGATATAGCGAGAACAGAAATAGGAAAAAGTTCGCTCTCTCATTCCTCAATTCTCAGTCGTACAACGAAACTTGAGTCGAGGCTTGACGAGCTAAAGGAACAACATTTTTTTGCTTTAAAATCCAGAGAAGCGATTTTTGTAGCAAAAAAATGTGTCGCACCATGTGCCTACACGAATTGGGAACGGAACATGATTCCCCACTCAAAAAATCCTCATCTCTGATGGAGTAAGTAATATTTAGTGTGAAACAATATTTTTTAGTGAGAAGGCGGACTGTTCCACTGCCAAGAGTTTGCTTCGGCTTTGGGTAAGAAAAAAATGTGCACCCACGCGCTCACTGAAGTGACGAAGTAAATGTGATCTTATGGTTGTTAAAAGCGGAAAGAGCGAACTATGTGCCGTATCGGGATTCCGCGCTAACCTGGCTTCTCAAGGACTCCATCGGAGGGAATGCGTCGACTTCGATTATTATCAGTATGTTTCCGGCAAAAAAATGTTTCTCTAAAATTGTATATTTTTGTATGATCGGATCTCATGCAGGATTTTACATGTGTCTTCGATTTTTAAAGCTGCATCCCCCTCCAGCCTTTGTCACGCTCAAACTTTGAACAGCCTTCGCTTCGCTCAGAGAGCTAGACTTGTGGAAAACACGCCGAAAATCAACCTCGCTCCGGTCTCCCCTCTTCATTGCGGACCATACGGACACTTGTCCGTTATGTCGGCGATGGAACTCAAGAAGGATATTTCGAGACTCGCGAAGATCATCAAAACTGCGCAGGACGTAAGAGAGAGAAATGAGTGCAAAGTAATAATAATTAGGGGCAGATATAATAATAATGCTTCCAATCTTTTGCATGCCAGGATGATAATACGAATGCATGAAATTTTACTAAAACTCCCATACAAGCATTCCGATTCCAAAGACAAATGTCGACTCAGTTGAGGATGTAGGCTGCTGACATGTCAGCAGCCTACAAGATAGCATCTGTCGTAAAAATGTTAGAAATCCTGAGAGTAGTTTTAAAATTTTTACTGGAAAAGAGACTTGTAAAAATTCGCAGCAGTTTATTTTCTTAAAATGTGTAAGAACACATTAGGCGGACAATTTCCTGCTAGATACTCACTATACACTATATTATGTCAAAGCATAACTTTGTTCTTCGCTTGCTTGTAGGAATCAGAGAAAAAAGTGTTCAAAGTTGGAATGTGAGTATAAAAAAGTTGAAATTCAGAATCTCGTCGCTACCCACGAAATTGGTACTGTGCACGGATGCTGATTTCGTAACTAATTTCAGGCTGTTGTTTGTAACATTTGCAAAAATGTGTGTTCATGTTGTGTACGGTTGTGCGTAACCTTCCTAAAGTAACGTTTCCTTTGTCTATGTTTTGGATCCCTGTCGCGTGTCTCTACCTGCCCTTCGCTCCCTCCTCTTGCCTGCTGTATAGCTTTGCTATTTCGCGGCCAGTTGGGCCTTTGGAAGGTAACCATAGTCAAATTAATGCATTTCCAGTGCCCCAAACAAAAATTCTCTGAACAGTAACACACTTAAATTTAACCACATATAACTTGTCAGCGTCATATTCATTACTTCACCTTACAAATCACGTTACACACGCACCGAATACGCAAATGGTGATATATGACACATGCCACACAAGCAAGCAATTTGACAAACCACTTCATACATGCACTTTTTATATATCTTCCAATTTTCCAATGATAATTTCTCCGTCGAGTTTCCCAGAAGAAAAGAATCTGAAAAAGGTGTATATAAAATGTTGTGTGGTTCAAAATTTTCAAGTTTCCTTTCGGAGTATCCCAGCCTGGAACGGTGGAGGATAAATGTAATTTGACGAATTACATCAAATCAATATAATGCCAATCAAGCTTCGCTGCATAACAAATTAGAAATTTTAACCCTCTAACATACGTAGCAGTACATAACATCACAATCAAAGCAGAGCTAAATTGCCCAAAGCACAACTTTCCTTTACGCACTGAACGTACATCCATTTCACACTGATATCCCCAGCACGGCAAAATTTGATTCATTTGATTGATCTGATTTTTATATAAAAAACTGACTAATTATACGCAACCCCAGAAATCCAACCATATCACGTAATTTTTTATAGTAAAAAATTACTCGAGGTATTTACCACTATTGTTCATAGAATGGAGGGATTCTCCGTGGACTAGCCCCGAGAACAGGGTGGACTCGCCTTATTCATGCGATTGAAGGAATCAGTCAAGCGGAAAAGGAACAAGTGCGCCTTCAGCGAGAAAGGGCTTGTTCCGAGGACACAAGTGCCTCGTCGTCATCTCGCGCCGGAACTTCGTCGACCATCACAGCGGCCAAGTCTCTTAACGATGTCATGGTCCAGGTTGGTGTCTGCTTTGAACGAAGTTCATTCGACTCCCGTTCACCAAGAACACTTTCACCCAATTATTTATTTGTGTAGGCTGACATGGAGAAAAGAAACCCCCTTTTCCGCCGACGTCCCTCCCGTCAAAGTGACTCCACAATTGCAGTCTCAACCTTGGCAGAGTCACCCACCAAGATAGTAGGCACCGAAGTCTTCATCCCCACCTCCAACTCCATCAAGTGCCTCACTTGGCAGCAAGAGGAGACTCGCCCAGTCCCAAAACCTATTTCCAGCAGCACCTCCTCCCTCTCCGAAAGCCAGGAAGACGACGGCTCCTCCACACCCCTTACAAAATGCTCTTCAACCCCTCAAATCCATCATATGAAATACCTCCTCCAAATCCACACCCCTACAACTCATAATCTGGAGCACGCCGCCCGAATCTCGGAGAGAATTCACGGGAGCATCACAGACGACAACTACAGCAACAAAACGGAGCTCATTCCTGTCGAAGTGCCTCACCCCCTCCACCCCAAAGGACCGCTCATCCTTGACAAGATCCCGACAATTGTGAACCCCTCCGATTTGGCCTCCCCGGAAGCCATGAATGAGCGAGCATTCCCCGCAGAAGACAAGGAACTTCGAAGGCGAGCTGTCGCCTCTCAGTCCGTCATGGTGGGGTGCATCGCTCGAGAGTCGAAGGACTACTTGTTTCCCACAAAGTGTCGCGAATTTGCGAGCAAACTCAGCCTCCGCCTTTCCCCCTTCGAGGATGTTGGCGACACCGAGTTTGACGAGCCCGAGGAGATTCTTGGGAGTGGCCAAGTGTTCCGTGTTGTCGACCCCCAAACTTCGATGGGACTCGGACACACGATGCTCTCCGGAACTTTTGAGGACACTTGCTACTTCACCGCTGGAGACTCTGTCTTATCCCAAATCCCTATGATGATATCCTCCTCGTGCGAGTCCTCGTCTTCGTACGAATCCCTCCACATCCCTGAAACAGTGCGCCCGGTGAATCTGGTTCGCGAGTTTAGCACCACTGACTCCTTCGAGGACCACTTAACTCAAGAGTTGGTAATTGATGAGGATGAAGTGTTCAAAGATGACTTTGAGGCGCCCATGGCAAATGTGTGTATGGTGGCAGGACACCCAATGGAGATGGCATTGCCTGTAGAAATTCTGGTAGCCGAGCCCCCGAGCTCTACTGACAATTACTTTAATCCCGTGAATGGTGTGAGTGACTCAAAGTTTCGTAACTATTTTGCGAAGGAACTCCACATCATGGACAAGATGGGAAAGCAGATAAAAAATCTCCTCCAAATGACCCAGCGGTACAATGTCGTGAAGCCATACTTGGACGAGATCTCCAACCTCCAGAACTCCGATCACAGTAAGCCCGACCCCAAGCTGGATGCGCATATTGACTCCTGCTCCGGCTGGAATGTGGACATCGAGCTGGCAAAAGTGAATGAGGAGATTCACTCTTTGAACAAGGTCCTCAAAACTGGAATTGGCTCCGGAAACAACATTGGAGTCAAAGGGGGAGGTGATTACTTTAGAGCGGAGTCCCTCAAATCCACCTCCTCCACGTATGAGGGTGGAGTCACCTCTGATAGCTCGATGGAGACAGTGGGTGGTCATCATTTTGCGTCTTACGCACACACAAGGCACATCCCCTTGCTTTCAGGACAGCGGTCGTATAAGCCAATGTCTGTGTCGATTCCTGCCCGAGCTTCGGTGTCTCAGCCGGCGTTCTCGAGTAGTAGCAATAATGCCAGCAATGCCTCCACCTCGATTGTCATGTCCAACACTAGCTTCACTCCGACTTTCTTCTCGACGCCAAAAGCCAAGTTGCACAAGCCCTGGACACAAAATGAGAGGAGCTGCATCAATGAAGATCACGACATTTTTGAGCCTTCATCTTATCATCAGGTGCCGTTCAAATCGAGAGCTGAGCCAAGTGTGACGAGTGCTCACACATTTTACAGGAATCCAGGAATGGGTGGGAGTCGCTTGAATTACTGTCCCTCCAACTCGAATATGAGCAGCGTCAGCTCAAACACGAGCGCCAGGGTTAATTACGACTCGACAACACAGACATCGACGAGTCACCTCCGAGAGTCCTCGGAAACAAGGTATCCCCTGAATATTAGTCACAGCGAGCCAAGACCCCTTCCCAGTGGACTCCATGGAGGAAATAAAAGTTATTTAAGGAGCTCCGAAAGCTCAACGAGCTTCCTTCTTCCTCCACCCAAACAAACAGTGAGAAATCACAGCTTTGATTCGGAAGAGATTCAAAGTCATCGCAGGATGTATGAGAATGGAGGCGCTCGTTACGGTTCGTTGACCAGGGGAGAAGGTAGGAATGTCGGTGGACATGGAGGTGGGGATAATAACTTGAACACAAATTGTGGGATTGGGGCATCAGGAGACTCGCAAGGTGGTAGATATTACGACTACCTCGACAACCACCATGACCTTGGCCATGTTTCCAGTGCGAATGACTTGCTTCAAATGTCTTTTGTATGAAAAAATTCGTATTTTATTTATCCTGTTCGGAAATCCGTATTTTCTCAATTTAACAATTGTTATTTTTTTACAGCTTTCAAAGTACGGAAGTGATACCGCTTCCTCCCAGAGGAAGTCCTCAAAACCTCACCTGAACAAC
>JAHZMW010002256.1:0-18258 GCA_027743745.1 Alloscopus bannaensis | reverse complement strand
CAAGGAAAATTACAACTTTCTTGTGACAACTCTCGGACTTAAACAGGATAAAAGTGATCTTAGTTATTTTGATAGGTTCAAACGTTCCTTAAATAAAAAGTAATTTTTTAAAATGGATAATCTTTATGTACATTTGCAGAGTGATGCATCACCTGCCTATTTTCCAAACAACTCAATAACAGACTTTAGAAATCAATTAGCACAGCCGTTAGATATTGATCCCAGCAACTATGAAGTTGCACTAGTACAGTGTAGTTATGTTTATACTCCTCCACATCTTAAAGCGGGGAAAAAAGTAGCCACCATTACTTCTGTGAGTGAAGTGGAAAAATTTGCTTTTAATTCGGATGCCAAACTTTACGTTGACGTGGAGATACGAGAAGAGCCGTTTTGGAAAGACTTTTATATAATCGAAGCAAGCAAATTTCAACGATACATTAATAGCAGAGGGCGATATAAAAATGACAGATTTCAAAAATGTTCTGAAGCTAAGAATAAAAACACAGATCATATCTATTTTGAAGAACGCAAATTGAAAATAAAAGCTGGGAATGAGCTTTTAATAAACATTGAACAGTTAACTCAGTATTTAAATAGTCGCCTAAGACCATTCAATTGTCGCATGGAAATAGAGAACAATAAATCCAGACTGGTGATTGACAATGAAGGAGTATTATCAGTGAATATTGGTGCAGAAATGTGGCAGTGGTATTCGTTTTCAAATGAAGATGCTTCTGCTCATGTTGTAACACAAACAACACAGTGGAGAGACCTTGACTTTGCAAAGCTTGAATTGTATCAATCAGGAATGTTACCTGACGACGGATTTTGTTCCATTCGTTACATGTACAAAAGCCAAAATGTTGGAGTAATAAAACACCCGGAAATTAACATTGTAACTAAAAGTAATCCGGCTGAAATTACAAAACTAAAAATTCCTGCAAATGTGTACTACAATTATATCAAAAACTCTAATACTTGTGTTCCTCTTAAGCAAGTAAATGATTCGCTTGTCACGGATGATGTCCAGGTTTTAGTGAAAAAATATAACATTTTCTTGGACGAAGACGTAACAAGTTTAGAACAAATGATAAATCAAGTCAACACAAAGTTGAAAGGTGTTACGTTTTTTGAACAAAATAATTACATTTGTGCGAATATTAATATTTCTTGTGAGTTTAACAAAATTGATTTCGACGATCAAATTTTGGCCATTTTTGGAATGTCTGAAACAACTGAAAACATAGATAATCCAACAGAAACTTTTGTTAAAGGAAATTATCGACCTTTTTTTGGTTATGGTCAACAACGAATGTTAATTTACACCGATATCATCGAAAATCAATTTATCGGTGATCAGTTAGCTCCTATAATTCGAATCACAGATTATAAAGGTGTTCGTGGCACAACAACCACTCAAGAGTTTGCAAATCATCATTATGTTCCCTTGCGTAACCTTCCTCTGAACCAAATACATATGTATATAAGGTCTGAAACAGGAAATTATCTACCAATCGACAACGGAACGTTCAGTGCATCACTTCATTTTCGGCGTCGAAAATATTAAATCATGGCTAATCACCGTGCCTACCATTTGCCACTAGAACCGGGTCTATTAATGTACAGGCCCACTATACGTCGGCAGCACGGTCATGGACTTGGATCCTTTTTTGGAAGCATTTTTCAAAGACTTATACCTTTTGCCAAATCAATATTATTACCCCATGCAGCAGCCGCAGTAAAAAACGTGGCATCAGATTTCATTGAAGGACGAGATATAAAAGAAAGTGTAAAACGAAACGCAATCGGAGCCTTAAAGGGTGTTGGAAATCAAATTTTCAATCAGTCGGGCACAGGAATTAGTCGGAGAAGGAAGCGTAAACCGCAAGCTAGTTTGATGTCACCCGCCTATAAAAAACGAAAACGAAGTACTGTTTCAGATATAAAGCCAAAAGTAAAAAAGATTTTGTTACTCTCTTTGATTAAGCAATATGGTAAACAAAATGAGTCATCAAGTTGGAGAGCCGCGTGCAGCTGACATAAAAGTCATGCGCGGTGAAATGCACTTATTCGATCCTATAACTTACGACGTGACTGTCGAAAACACAACAATTAGTACATACAATCCTTTACATTCACTGGACAATAAGTCAACCCCATTGATCTTTCAAATAACTGGCAATGAATTACACTATCTTGTTCTTTCCGAGTCCAAATTGATGACTGTTAATCAGATTGTAGACAAAGATGGCAATGACGTCCCCTACGAAGCAGATAAAACAGTGTCTTCTTATGCTCCAGTGAATAACACTCTGGGAAGTTTGTTTGAAAAAGTGACCGTTCACATTAACGATGTTGAGGTTGCGCAAAACTGTGAATACTATCCTTACAAGTGCTACTTTGAAACCCTCATCGGTAAAGGAAAAGACTTTAAAAAAAGTCAAGCTCAAGCAAATGGATACTATCGCACAAAAGATGAATCTAGTTTGGACGATGAAGGATGGAAATCTCGAATGAGTCTTGCGGATAAAAGTGCTGTCTTTGAATTAATTGGTCGTCCACACATTGATTTGTTTCACCAACCCAAACCCATCCCTCCTGGTATGGACGTTAGGATAACTTTCCACCGAGCTGAGGACGCCTTTGTAATCCAGACAGGTGGCACAAATCCCCCTGTAGGCCTACAATGGAGAATTTTGGAAGCTCAACTTTTTGTTACAAAACAGACTATACTTCCCTCAATATTGGTTGACCAAGCGAAGATTTGGAAAAATTCCCCCGCAATGATTCCGATGCGTGAAACCCAGATAAAGTGTTATAATATTCCAACGGGTACAATAAGTCACAATAACGAGTCGGTTGTAACTGGATTTTTGCCTGATAGAATTCTTGTAGGGATTGTAGACTCTGCAAGTGTTCATGGAACTTATAATTCCAACCCTTTTTTGTTTCAAGATTTTGGCCTTAGCAATATTACTGTTACATCAAATAGTGAACAAACGACCACATTTTCTCTGGATTGTGACTTCAAAAACAATAGATTTTTGCGCTCTTATTCGGCGCTGTACGAAGCTCTAGGAATAGCTGACTGTGACAGTGGAATTGACCTCACCAAGGACGAGTTTAAAAAATCAAAAACATTGTTTGCTTTTGATTTGCGTCATGTGAGAGGAGCATTTGCTACGCCTCGCCATGGCAATCTTGTTGTTAATTTGAAGTTCAAAGCCGCAACATCCAAGGCCCTGTCGGTGATGGTTTATCTCGAGTACCAATCTCTTTTATTGATGCATTCAAATCGCCAAGTGTATAAACAAGACTTTTAAAATTTAAAATATGGATACATTACAAATTAAAAGTATTCTATGTAAATTGTTTAAAAACAAAAATCTTCAATTTGATTGTATCCCATCCGATTTTTTGGATCACTTAATAATTAAGAAATATCCCTTGGCACTTTGTGTTAATGATGAACCTAGTAATCAAAAGGGAAATCATTGGGTAGGTATTTTTATCCTTTCGAGAAATAAACCTATGGAGTTTTTTTGTAGTTATGGCAAGCCGTTGGCTTTGTATAATAGCAATTTTGCAAAATTTAGAAGTAGGTATAATCTGGATGTTATTGAATCAAATATATGCTTGCAAAACCTTCAAAGTAATGTATGCGGTATGTATGTTATTAGTTATTTAAATAAGAGAGTGAAAGGATGCCGCCGAAGTGTGTTTTACAATAAATTTTCCAGTGACACGAAAAAAAATGATTTGATTGTACAAAAATTCATAAAACATGTGTTAAAATAAAGTTTTTATTACAACTTAAATGATTCCCATTTTGGTTTCACAGGCTTTTTTTCACTTTCCTCCGACATTGAGGATATATCTGAATACACCTGATGTGGAAATATGTTAAGAGGAACAGCATACCCTGATAAATATTTCATTACATTTGTTGTGTCATCGTTTCGCTTTCTTCGTGCATCTGCAAGTTGTTCAACCGTTTGTTGGTAGTCCGAATGCTTTCCAATAATTGACCCATCAATTAATATTTTGGAGTCGGAATCGCTTGATACTCCCACCGTGTCCAAGTATTTTGCAATTTTTCGTTGAGTCTTATTTTTCCATTTGTAGGATGTTTCACCTACTCTCCCGTAACGGGTTGTGGTCAGTACTTCTTCAGCTACAATTTTTTTCTTTGTTTTGTTTCTTCCTGTTTCCATCCCGGTGTCCATGCTACTGTCTTGATTCTTTTCGTCTTCATTTTTAACAATTTTTACAGGAATCGGTTTCTTTTTTTCAATTTCTTCCTCATGTGCATAATTTCTTTCTTTTAAATGAAAAAGTTTTAATTTTACTTCATCTGGAAGTTCTGTGTATAATACTTTTTCAGACTCTTTAGGTTTTTTCTTTTCATCGTCAGAATCCCCGCCAAGACCTAGCTTCTCGTACAGGCTAGCAGGTATAAGCTTCATCCGCTTCATTATTAAAGCCCTATTAGTTTAGTAATCAAAGGGAGTACAGTTGACAGAACAAGAGGAAGAAATCCGCTACCGTGCTGTATCAAAAGCCTTTTCTTTTTAAGGAATGGTTCTTTTTTATGGACGAGTCTCCGAATGTTCCTTTTGTGTTTACACAACTTATTTTTTACACTGTCCGAAATCGTTACGTTTTTGTTCAAAACGTTGAGGATCGCCTCACACATACACCGTATTTGTTCCTTATTGGCCCCTTTCAATAATTGCTTCCTCTGTTTATTGCTGGCTTCTAAATAATACTCAAGAAACTTTTTATGGTTTAATAGTCGTTTCACCATTTTGTGATTGTTATTATTAAAGAAGTGTTCACATTACAACAGCCAGTGCACAAATAAACAAAAACTTGCAATAAAGTGTCAATAAGTGGGTTCTGCAGACACGTTTTCAATCTCAGTCATAAATCAGCCATGGATGAAAAGGTCAGACGAACGTATACCTCCAAATCTGCGAGCGGTGCGTTTACGGGTGCTCAAAAATTCCAGCGGTCAAAAGAAGGAAAAAAATTTACGACTTTTACAATAAAAAATACTCTTAGAAAAATTCCTGCGTATACCTTACATTTTCCTTTGAAAAAAAAATTTCCTAGAAGATTTGTCTACGTTCCAACCATAAATTATCAGTTTGGAGCCGACTTGATTGAGGTCAGACATCCTAAATCAAACTATAACAAAAGGTATATACTTGCTGTCCTTGACCATTTTTCACGAAAGTGCTTTTTGGAATCCTTGTCAAAGAAAAGTGGCCCGGTAGTTTTGAAGGCTCTCAAAAAAATTTTTCAACGGTCAAAAGGTGGCTGTAAATTCTTCCAAAGCGACGCCGGTTTGGAATTCAAAAACAAACACGTCCTTGGGTTTTTTAAAGAAAAAGGCATTAAACATTTTATTACTGATTCATCTACGAAATGCTGTTTAAACGAACGATTCAACAGAACCTTCGGCCAGCGGGTGGCAAGATACCTAACACACGCAAAAAGCAAACGTTTTGTTCACAAACTAAACGATTTTGAAAAGCAATATAATTCAACCTATCACCGTACCATAAAATGTGCCCCAAATGAAGTAACAAAGGACAAAGTACCTGAAATTTGGTTGAATATATACTCAAAAAAGCTGAAAGATCTCAATAAAAAACATGCTTCAAATCAACTAAAAGTTGACGACCTTGTTCTAATTCCCACAAAAAAGGGTCTGTTTGCAAAAGGATATGATGAGACATTTGGGAAAACGGTGTACAAGATAAGTGAAGTGAAACGAACCAAGCCCATCACATACTCCTTGGTGACTTTAGGAGGAAAAAAAATAAAAGGGAGTTGGTATCGGTCTGAGCTTGTTGACGTACTTTCAACCGACGAATATGAAGCATCACAATAAAATTTGAGAAAAGGTCATAAATTTTTTTTTAGACTGGGTATAAAAGACTGAGAATATGGCTCATGTAAGCATCAGATCCAAGTTGAACGTTGGAGAACTGATTTCTTCACATTCATTTTTTTTTGTTGTTCAAGTTTCTAAAAATTTTGAAAACACAAAAATAGAAATTCAAACAAGTTTTTGAAATTTTGAAAGTAGAAAAAGTATTTTCAATTACAATGGCATCTCAAGCAATTGTAAACGAGACGAATTTGTCCACTATTTTGCCTATCCAAAAACGTTCCCAAAATGAAAAAGTTTCTAACTTTGTTGAAGCTGTGGGAAAAAAATTTTCTGATCAAGATAAAGAAACTGCTGATCGAGTTACGAGAGAAATTGTGGCTGCCTACCCATTCGCAAAAAAGAACTGCCCTGGCTTCAAAATCGTATTTCGTCGTGACCTGTTGCCTCAGCATGGCATGACCGACAAGTACAAGAAAACACACGGTGATAAAGCTGTATACTATGTGGACGTCCTTACACCTTTTGGCGAAGCCTTCTATTCAAGGGACGCTGGTTCGCCTTACGTGACAATCTGCAAGCATGAAAATTGCCAACCGAATGCAGCCTACATATATGCGCTCGTGAAAATTCTCAACGAGGACGGGTTTATTGGTTTCGAATGGGAATCTCAAGGCAGAGGACCAAAGGAGTGGCAGTCAATTCGAAAAAGACATCTGGGTGGAAAAAATATTATCAGCAAACTTGAAGCCTATCTCAGGAGCCCTCCTCTTACTGATGTCAACAAATGGATCTTTGAAAAAAATTTTATCATCAGTTATTTGCAAGCAGCCCAGAAGTTGCCTCGTGAAACAAACCTGGTGACAGATCCGCTTGAGAGTCTTAAAGGGTCCAGTCTTGATTTTATTGAAAAGCAAAGCACTTTGCTAAGCCGATTTGCAGTCGAAAAGTTCCAGCCTGAATTTTGGTATCAGTACGTTTCGGAAGGACTTAACTATCGTCATTCTGACAACCTACTGTGGAACCCGATGCGAGATTATGCTGTTTATAACATGCAACTGGGGCTGCAGGATGGACTTCAGCACGCTTTATTTGCGGACTTGGACATTCTGGAACTTTGGTCGGCAACCCTTGCGTGGTATGGATCACCACCTGCTGCATTCTACCAGAAAACTACGAATGCTGACATCCACCTTTTTGACGGGATTCCTGAAATGGGGCACATCTATGAATCGAAGAAATTGAAAGAGTTGTGGGATTGTCAGGACAAGATATTTCACCACTTGAGAGATCCCGTCACCATGGCTCGTCCCTTGGGCGCCTATCCTGCTGAAGAGATCAAGGTATCCCGTCTACCGCCCCATTTGAGAGTTTGGTATAAAGTAGGTGACGTGACTACAACTGTATTTTTTAAGAGAGAGGCTGATTTAGTTCATTCTTTGGAACAAAAGTTTTCTTTTGACGCTTCAGAGCTAGATTATGTAATTGAGACATTGTTTGATGTGCTGATGTCATCAGCAGATAGACCTGACATAGTTTTGCAAGAATTTCGGTGTATCTCAGCTTTGAAAACTTTTTTGATGGGGAAAGGTTTTGAAATGAATCGGAGCGATTTCAATCTCGATGAGCACGATAAAGAGATTCTCCACTGTGTGGGAAAAGGTGGCGTTTTAGTAAGCCCTTCAAATATGCAAAAGCCAGCATTCAATATAAAATTTGATGAGGATTCCCTATCAATTGTGTTTTGGCAAATGAAGTGGAAAAATCCCTCTGGTAGCAATGAGTTGAAATGTAGTTTCAATGATGCAATGTGCATTTGGAAACAACTTTTCCGTTTTCACTATTATTTGACGAAAAAATGTGACTTGAGTTGGGATCTTGACATGAATCTCGCTGACATTGCAACAAAATTTTTTGACTCTAAGATAAAAGCGGAAAAAAAGAAATCACAGTGTGATGCAGACAAGTTTATTGCAATGAAAGATTGTTCCCTCAATGATGGGGAACCCATGAGTAAGACGATGAAAATGAGTTCTGTTTAGTTTTTAAGTTTTGTTTTTTTGAAAATTTTGTATTGATTTTTTTTTCAAGTTAATAAATATTCAAATAAATAAAAACATTGTATAAAAAGACTGACACTTTCAATCTTCAACTTTAGTTTACCATGGAGGCTGAGAGAGCAGAGCTTTTCAGTTTGCTCGCAGAGTACAACATATTCACCTCGTTCATACACAACAGAATCCTTTGACGATTCTCCATATCATACGTTTTTATTTGCTTTTACGTTGGTGTACGTTGTGGCAATCATTACATTGGTGGCAGTACTGGCATACCTTATTCTGGAAGTCAACGAATTTTCTCAAATTTTGAGAACTCCTGATATTTTTCCCGTTGAAGAATATGGACGTGACTAACGACTACCCATTGGACCATGGTTTTGAAGATTTACTTAGGATAGCCGGTGGCATGACAGGTACAGTTAATCCATACAAAACATGCATTCAACATAATATTTTAAGTATTTTTTTTCTGATGATGCCTTCCCCCCTCCGGGCGCGCGGGGGAGAAAGGGGGTGGGCCCCGCTACGCCAAAGGCGTAAACTATGCCGCTTATTGCGGCATATAAAAAACCTATGTCGCAATATGCGACAAAAAATAAATGCTTTTGTCGTGTACAAGTGTATCGTTGATGCCATGTCGAATGAATTTTTCATCATTTTTCATGAGAATTCATTTTGTTTCATCAGACCCAGCCATGAACGTTTCCAATACGAAAGCAAGCGGTAGCAAGAAAAAAAAAGTTGGCTACGATGTGTGCGGTACGGGAAAACGAATCTCTTTTCGAAAGGAACCTACCAAGCTACACCTGGAACTCATTGGGAACTCATTTAGCAAGGATTCGTTTGTACTTGTTCAATGTAATCGGAAAAGTGATGAGACTGTAAAAGAAACTTTCAAGCTTAACAAATTTCCGTATTTTTTACTCAATTATATGAGAACGGATTTTGATGCTTACACTGAAGTTGTGAAAAAAGTGATTGCTGAGATAAATAAAATATAATTATTACAAATCAAATTTTTATTCGGTTTTCATATAAATTGTCATTTCTTCTGGAAACAAAGAATCACGAATTCGACATTTATCATTCTGCTGTTGAGCAAAATCGAGCACAAGATAGCTGTAGGGTTTTTTCATAATATCTTTCCATGCCTTGTCTAATACTAAATCCGTTTTCCCGCCATTCATTTGCCTCCCAAGGACGGACACAAAATTATTTTCTCTTGCATTACGCATCAACACAATATACTTACAATTGCAGGTCAGGGTCCTTAATCCCTTGTAAAAAAAATTTTGGACAAGACATATTACCGATAAATTATTATGATGGGATTTGTTTACAAATAAATTAATGGCGTCCACGCTTTTTGCGATTTGTGTCATCATATCATCACAAATGATAAGTTTGTGTCTTCCAGTCCCATCGTTCAGTTCTTCAGGAAAACCTTTATGAAATTCGATAGACGGCACTTTCTTCTTTAGATCTTCAAACACTTGCGGTTGCCATTCAGTATAAAGATAGAGAACATCGTCTACTGGAGGGGAAATGATCTCGTGACGTCTTTCAATTAAACGTGATGTTAAGGTTGTTTTTCCAGATTGTGAATTTCCTGCTATCATCATACAGAACGGCCCGTCGAGTGCATATTTAAAATCCTGCCGACCGCCGCTAGTAAACAATTTGTAAATCCATGAATTAGAAACATTTTTTTGAATATTACAATTGTTATGAAATATGCCGAATAAATTCCAAGTCATGCATTAATAAGTTTAGTTTACTAAAATGCTCTACCGATAAAAATATAACAATTTATAATTTGTTTTGGTTTGGTTAAAATGCTTTATTGTTGTTTATAGCTTAGCTTATTATTGTATTTATTACAGTTCATTACGTTATTAGTCTACACAAAAGGAAACATTTTTACCTTTTTTCATATAATGCATGTACTGATGTATAAAACATTTTCGTTCAAACCGTGTTGGAAAAAATTTTTTAAGGTTTACATACTCATATTCATAATGATTTTTGTACAAGGGGATATCTTTGTGACCAAGTGCAAGCGAATGTACATTGCATAGCATAAATCGTTTGTTATCAAATTGATTCAAAGCCTTTTTTCTTTGTGATACTGTGTATAAAAAATGACCAAAGCTTCTAATAGAATTAAAGTCCGCATATGTCTGAACAGGATGCTCTAAACAATTGATGTACTCATCAAATTTCATATGTTTTATAGCAGATCTAGTTATTCCCTTTGCTTTTTTTACCGTGCCATCTACACAACTCTCTCCTTTATCATCAATCAGTGAATATTCAAACGCATATAACTTGGACTTCAGTGCACAAAATCGAGTCATTACACCGTTTGCAATTTCATCTTTCATAAAATTAACCCTTTTCTTATTTGTTGAGTCAAAATACTTGCTCCAAGTAGCATTATCTTTGTCATAGTCGGACATGTCAAACAAACCAGATTTTAACATTTCTTCGTATACATTTTCATGCTCAACATGTATAATGAAGCTATCAGTGTCAGAATAACATAGAGAAAGATTGTGAAAGGTTGGCTGCAAATAATCGTACCAAAATTCAAACATTGAACGTTTTGCCTCTTCTAATACACACACACCACTTGCCATGGGACTATTGAGGGTAACCGACTGCTTTGTAAGAATTGCTAGCGTAATTTCTGGTGTAAGAATTTTCATTTGCCTAAGCGTAGGTTTTTTGTTGTACCTCAGTGCTTTTTCTGAAGAGTTAATAACAACCACGCGCTTTCTTTTGCGTACGTCCATTATTTGCCTCCCAAATAAACTATTATTTAAAAATTTACAAAAATTGATTTCTACTTTTGAGGTTGCTTTTGCTCTGGCTTCAGTGTTGAATTCTATGTACGGAGCAATCCAAGCATGTTGGGTAAAAACTATACCTCTGTGCACCTCGTCAACCTGGACTCCTAAGCGTAACCAAAGTTTTAATATTCTATAATGACATATAGCTCTCTTCGGATTTAAGCATGCAATCATTTTTTTACAGTTCCAATTACTTTTGGTCATTTGAAGAATTTCCGCCATTTCACGTTGCTCAAATGATACTTCATCGATACTTACACTTCTATTTATAGGAAGCGGTGGAAATGAATTAAATTTGTCGTGTAATTCCGGAGGGTAACTCACTGATACTTCGAGAAAAAATCCATCTTCCTGAGTGTCAGTCATTTTTTCGAGCACATGCTCTAAATTATGCCTAATGTGATGCAATTCCCATTCAGGAATCCACCTGTAATTAGAGCAAGGTAACGCAGAAGATAACCCATAACCGTACAAATTGTTTTTATCTATATCTAACAACCAAGTTTTTGATTTGTTTTTATCAAAATCAAACATGTATTCATTATTTGCCTTTGCACATCTTCGATTTCCTATTGTCGTTAACCCCCCGCGTATGCCCTGTTCTAAAAAAACATACATTTCTGGGTCTTTAATTAGCTCTACTGTTTTCTTTGTGTATTTCAAACATGCGTCCAAAGTGAATTGAGGTAAGCTTATATAGTGTGTGATACAAAGGTTGAATCTAGATAACATTAGCTTCCTGATTTTTACAAAACAGCATGCCAATAGTAATGTGTCTAGATACACGTATAAGTCATGGAACCCCCCTAAGTTTTTGATATTTAAAGCTGACCAAATTGCCATTGCATTTTCATAAAGTATTGGGTCCAAATCCTGGCCTGACAAATCATTTCTAAAACAATCAATAGGTGGAAGAGATGTTTCTTTGAACTTTTCATAATCGCTCATATAGGAATACGGATAAGCCGCTTTTTTTAATAACAACCCTACCTTTTCATCTGTATACGATAACCCTTCCTCCCCCCACTTTCTTTTAAATTCTGATTTTAGCATTGCAAAATCTTCAGTCTCAAGAGTTTGAACTACACTATCTAAACTGCATCCACCAAAAAAAGATAATGAATCACAAAACTTGAGAATATTGTTGACTTGTATACACTGAAATTTTTCAGAGCTACTAGCAATAATATCTATTTTTGATACAATATCTTTTGTTGCTGCAGTCACAATTAAATGAGAATCATACGCATTGAAATTATGTGTATATACACTAAACGATTTTCTAATCTTTGCTTGAATATTGCATTTTGAATGCGCTAAGCCAACAAACTCATAATTTGGTCTATGATTATGATGTCTTACTATACAACCTTTATCTTCATTTTCTTCAACGCTAACAAAGTCTTCGTATTTTAAACTAACACTAAATGGTTCCTCGCAAATGCAACAACGATACTTACTGTAGTCACTGTTTGGTGATTTTATAAGTGCATCAATATCAGCAGGCACATTAACCATTACATAAGAAGCTAGTTTGTTCCACATTTCAACCACATTTAACAATTCGCGTGCTTTTATTAAAAGACCTTCAAGACAATGATGACCAACATTTATGTCACCATGGATCAAAGGATCCTTTCTAAATACCCTGCTGTCAACAACATTATTGTTGTAGTCAATGCAAATCCATGAATAACCGCAGGCTTCATGAAAAGCTTGCTTTTGTAACGAAACTGATTCTTGAAGAGGCCCATAAATAGGTTTGATTAAACATTCAAAATCTAAAAAAAAGCAAAACGCTGATGGAACGGTTCTTTGAAAGTTTTGAAATTTTAAGTCGTAAGTAGGCATACGAGTTTTTTGTATGCCAATGTTGGAACAATTACTTATATGATGAGAATAAGTAGTAGGGCCAAACCAGTGTAAACATCGTCTGCAAAGTTTAGTATTACCCCTTTTGCTTTTTCCTAAAAGAGTACTAATGTTTTCAACATACACATAATGCCCCCCATTGTCATGATATATAAAAAGCAAATCAATCCACAACTTTGCACTATGAGATGAAACATGTAATGGATGCACTCGCTTTAAAATTTCTTTCTGATTGATGTAGTATTTTTCTTTTACGGATAAAACTCTATTTTTGCAACTGTTTGAAAGTGGTGTACTAGAAGTTCCAAGTCCTACCTCTTCTTCACTTTCCTCAATATCAGAAACGTCTGAACCACAATTAACATTTTTCCGTAGGTTTTTTGCATTATTTTTTTTGAAAGCCTTAACTCTTTTATTATATTCTTTGCAATCGTCATATCCTAATACACAAATACCAATATCTGGATTTTGTTTTTCGAAAAGCTTGATTTGAGACAAAGAAAACGGAAATGATAAATTTTTAAAACTTAATTTTATCACTTCAGGCATATTGATAAATTTTTTCGTACAGTCCAATTGTTGAGTTTTTTTGCAAACTAATTCCTCCTTACGGTATTCAATCAGGGGTCTCTGCAACATTTTGGAATAAAAAGAAGGTTTCTTTAATTCTCGTTTATGTCTATAAAAAGAACTGTCGGAACTCTTCACTGCGTATGCTTTTTGAAGTTCAAAGTGACAGAGAATTGCATGTGCAAAGCACATCTGATTGTCTTCCTCATCGATAATATTTATAAATGATCCTATCTTGTCCTTTAAGTAAACAGGAATGATAACATCGGACAATCCACTCCCACCAATGAGAGCTTTAAACCTAGCAATTGAAAATGCAAATTTATGACAATCTACATACCTCCAACCTGATCCATTGCTTAAATGAGCATCGATCCGCTGATCTACATAGTCTAAGAAGAGTTGCAAAACTCGACTAATGTCCAGTTCTGTCCAAACCTCATACATAGGAGTAACAATGTAGTGAATTTCTTTGATTAAATTTGGTTCACAACCTTTCTCAAACAAAGCAGATATCTCAAATTGAATTTTGTACTGATGCATATTTATGCCAGACAACGGATAACCTGCTAAAAATATCTCTTCCATTTTTTTGCCTATACTTTTACTAATTCCTCTAAAGAAAACGGTATAGTTATTTCTATACTCTATTGGAGGAAGTTGTAGTAAAAATCGCATATACATATTTTCTAAACTTGATTCAATTTGATCAAACGCAAGTTCTGGAAAAGTTCTGGATGAATTTTCATCTCCTCTTCCTAATTGAAGTGAAAAGTAGGAGTCGTACAATTCGGAGTGTGAATGTCGAAAATGGGAAAGTAAAGCGGTTGCACTTGGAAAGGTGTCTAAGCACACAAAGCAGCGTCTACCCTTAAGAACAGAAGCATCGTTAACTAACCTAGCATTTTTGTGATTCCCAGATCCTCCTCCTCCTTGTTGTAGGCAGACTGGCTGAATGTCCTCACCGTCAGAGTCCAATAGGACAACCTCTTCTTCTTCTTCATTTTGCCTTTCGTCAACCTCCTGTTGATCTTCCTCGCGGTTTCCATCCTCAGACTCATCGCTGGATGAAGATGACGATCCTGAGTCTTCGACTTCGCTTTCGTCAGCTTCGAAGATGATGAATCGGCGAGCATGAGAACTTAAATCCATAAGTCTTGCACGTTTACCGGCTGGAGGCCTTTTGGGGGCAAAAGGTGGTTCATCGTCAACTTGGTTTTCCTCTTCCTCTGAGTCAGAGCTAATAACGTTTTTGTAATTTCTTTTGGAGGGTCCTGGTTGCTCATCAAAAACGTCGGGTGAAGGTGGAATGACTGAAACAGAAATCAGAATTGTATAATTATTTATCGTTTCAGATGTAGTAAATAAAATTAAGTATTATATTCTGGGAAAAACAACCTACCGGAGATTTCATTAGTGTCGATGTTCAAAATTGTCTCTTCAGGAGTTGGTGGTGCCAAAAGGACTTGACTATTTTGTTCATCATCATCCTTTTGCTCTGTGGGCTGTTGCTGCAGCTGGGCTTCAATGGAATCCGCTGCTTGCATGAAAACCTCGTCATCTGCTTGACAGGATTCCCACATTTCTGAAAAAATTCAAAAATAAAAAAGAACCATTAAAATTGGTCAATGTGTAGTACTATTATTCGCCATTATAAATATTATAGTGACAAGCTAGCGCTATCGCTAAATCAAAAAAGTTCACTATAAACAGGGTTTTTTATAACACGTGCCACTATTTCGAGGTTTTACTGACATTTATAGCTTTTATAACCATGACCACTATAACGAAGTTAAATTTTTTTTTAAAATGGTTTTTACAATAATATGTACAAAACTTGCTATTATACATTTTACGATTTTCTTTTTTTTGCAAATAAAATAAAGGAAACTTACTTTGCTCCTTGTAATGGCTCCTCAAACACTCGATGTACGTGGTTTTTGTCGAACAAATGGTGTTGCAAACACTGCATCTGTAGGAATTACGATGCAGCAAATGATGGCGGACTTTAAAATGCTCAATCAAACCGAGTATGGACTCAGCCTGAAAATCACAGGATGCGCAAAGGAGCATCTTGTCGGTTTCAAGTGTGTTTGGAAACTGTGTAAAGTGGAAATTTTTGCTGCTGTTTATATAGTATGGGTGGATGAGGATGAAGCATAAAAATCCGCCTTCAGTAACGTAAAGAAATCTTCACGTTATTGAGACATGCTTTGTAAAAATGGAAAAAAACCGGAGACGTGAATGTTTTTTTAAAACTGATCCTGTATTATGTATATGTATGGAAAGCTTTTTTGTACGACTCGATTTCACGACTTTCTAAAAGTGAAGAGACGCCAAGACCCATTAAATTTATGACATTATTTTTGTCTTGTGTGCAATGTGCGATGGTTTTATACCAGTAATAAAGGCACTTTCTTTTTTCTTAATAAAGGCAAGTTCCATTACTCTAATGAAGTGTTGTCGAAAAGTGCCATTTTAACTTAGGCATAAAAAGAATGTGCTGGAAATAATGCTCCGGTATGCCCAACAATGGTGGATGGAAGATGTCGTTTCATGATTTATTTATGTCAAAATGAGAAATTTTATTGAGTTTAGGTTTATAACCTAACAGTAAAGAAAGTTAACAAAAATAAAGGAAGCGGCGAGACAAAAAAAATTCATCAATTCATTTTTGAAAATAAGTCCTCATCATTACTTGGGCAGTCTTCTTCTACGTACGGCTCCATGGAATATGTAGGAGCTTCCTCAACGACTTGAAGGCATTGAGTTTCTTGATCACAACACCAGCAAGCATTAGATGCTGGCACACCTTCCTCATCGTCAGTGAGTTGTGTACCTGACAAAGGACTCGGTGGTGGCGAGTCAGAAAAAGAGCTGGGACATGGAGAGTATAATGGCGAATATGGGTGTTCACCGCCAGAACTCAACGAGATCCAGGACTTTGGAGTCGTCGGCGGTGACACTGGGGAGTATTGTGGCGAGGGTACTCCTGAGGGTTGAACGACTGGCTCTGGACTCCGTGGTGGAGAGTCCGTGTCCAGTTCGGACTCACTGTCTTGGAGAACATATCGCCTGGCCCGTCTAGGGGGTGGAAACTCGTCCTCGGAATCCTCCTCTTCCGATTCGGTCTGGCTATCGGAAGTTTCATCCGATGAACTGTAATAAACAAGTCGTCGAGGTTGAGCGGGTGACGGTGGAGGGGTGTCCACATTGTCTTCGATATGGAAGTCAGACTCCGATCCCGAGTCGTCTGAGGAGTAGATGGCTATAAAGTAACGGGGATCCATCTGAAATTTTTATAATAAAATTTTGGTAATGATATTAATGAGTGAAATCATTACTCTGTCGCTTTTCACAAATAAAACAGTGAAAAAATAATAGTTTACTTACTGGTGTTGTGGTCGTCAGTGTGGGTGTGCGCAAATAATCCAGCGAATGATGATGAGAGAGAAGAGAATGATGGATAATTGAAGAAATATGCATGCTTAAATACTTCCTTGAACGTGATTTTCGGCCCCTTTGTTTTCTGTACTTGAGAGTCTGTACTTTGGCAGAATGCATTGAAAATGAGAGTAAGGTACATTGTTGGGCTTGCATGCTTGCATAAAAGAACCTGGACATCTTGAACGTGATTTTTATGACCCTTGGTTTTCTGTACTTTGTGAGTCTGTACCTTGGCAAAATGCTTGGAAAATGAGAGTAAGGTACATTGTTGGGCTTGCATGCTTGCATAAAAAACCCTGGACATCTTGAACGTGATTTTTATGACCCTTGGTTTTCTGTACTTGAGAGTCTGTACCTTGGCAAAATGCTTGGAAAATGAGAGTAAGGTACATTGTTGGGCTTGCATGCTTGCATAAAAAACCCTGGACATGAACGTGCTTTTGAGGTACCTTCCAGGAAGAGAGAGTTGACCTTCGCCTTGGCACATTACTCTGCTCTCTCTTTGCTTTTAGAATTACATGCCGAGAAAGTGGTTCAGTGGAACGACTTTCCAAAAAAAGAGAGAGCGAGACAATCTTGTCTGTCTCCAGTTTATTGTCCTTATGCTTTTTATTATATAGATTTTTTAAGTACTGTATTATATATTGGCAGTGATTCGCCATGCTAATATATGGCTGATAGATTTTTAAGTACTGTATTACATATTGGCAGTGATTCGCCATGCTAATATATGGCTGACTGACTTTCCGTTGGCTTCTCTCTACTAACGTCCATGTATCGTTCAAATGGTATCTGTCCCATAGTTGTTGGCAGTTTCTTTTATTACTTCCTACATTGTACCTTGTTTTCGAGATCACTCTGTATGCCCAAAATATGTTGAACTGTGGGAAAACTTAGAACGTATATATGTACTACTTAATTGGCAGCTAGTTCTCCCAGTTGGAACACCGTGTGAGTGTTCTGGAGAAGCGGTGAAGCCTTGGAACCCAGTAGACGAAGAAGAAACTTTGCTAAAATTTTAAAAAGCCAATGTTGGTGTTGTGGACAAATTTTCTGACATAGAATTTTTACCGAAGATGTAGTGTCTCCAGTAAGATCACTAAACCCAAACTGTCATCCGTCATCCGAATTTGAACTTTTTTGTAAGATGAAATTTTTTCGACGGCTCATGTCTTGAACTTTGCCTACGAAAAATGTACACCCTGGTTCGCTTGAAACGTGACAAGAGGATGAAATGTTGATTCAGAGGATCATATAAAGACTAAATTCTATTCAATAAGATTATATTTGCTTTATTAATTGATTCGGAGAGGAAGTAGGGGAATGGGCCGTTTTATGAAACTCGTGCTCATGTAATCTTGCGTTACGTGAGCAATCTGTATGGAATTTAAATAGTAATGTGTAATATACCGGAAACCATGCTCTTGGTGCTCCGTTTGTAATTGATTTATTTTACATGAACTAGGTTTCGGAGAGAATTGAAAAATTTTCTTGTTTTCTTTTCGCCCTTGATCTATAGGAGAATAATGAATGCAAGCACGATATTAGGTTCGATTTT
>JAHZMW010002255.1:0-14333 GCA_027743745.1 Alloscopus bannaensis | reverse complement strand
ATGCACAACTTACATTCTATGTCTTGTGAGATTATCACTCACTTCTGATTCCGACTTCAAGCTGCAAATAAATCTCTCTTGATTGGTATGAAACTCCGTGCCTCATCCTCACACTTTCACTCTACACATACAAACCTCGGTCTCACTTCGTAAAGTAACTCACATATACGACAGTATACTTCCTTTTTACTCATCAAAATGTACACCGTAAAGTTTGACCAGTGTCTGCTCAGTTTTACGAGAAGGGCGAATTGGGACTGCTCTGCCAAAATAGTGCATGAGTGAGGGGTTGTCAGGGACTAAAAATACAGTGACATGTTTAGGTCGGCAGTAGTTTGTGAGAAATAATTAAATGTGCACCAAATGCCAGTTGAACAATGGTCTTTGCGGTAAACTCACAGTATTTTTCAGAAAACTATTTTGAGACGACGGTTGGAATGCTGGGCAAATTCTGAGACGTGCTTTATGTACTTAAAAAAATTTATAAATATTTATTTCATTTTTTGTCACACATGTGTGGTTGATACTTTAGGTGACTTATTATAGACATATAAATCCAAATATATCGGAATTTAATAATACGTAAAGGGAGTTACGCTGCATATAATTTGTGCTTATCTATTGCATAATGCATATTTGAAACAGGACGCGTTTTTGTTTTTGTGTGAAATGTTCGGAGTTGTGTTTTGAATGCATTTAAAAGTAACGATTTTGCTAATTTTTAAAAGTGACAAACTTTAACAATTATTACGTTGCCTCAATCTCCATTTTGAATTTTGTGGTTTTAGTTTTGTTATCAAAAAGTTACAGAAATTTTCATGAAGTTTGTTTTCACACATAACTGGTAAATCGAATACCAAATCCATTTTCCTGTTTTGCTTCGACGTTTTTTATTGCATTGAATGAGAATTTACAAAAAAATAATTCATAAAAACAAAATGCCCTGTTTGACTGACGGCGATGAGACAATCGGGGTTTTCTTTAACATGCTATTTTTTCTTTGTCTCTTGGGTTTGCATAGGTATGAAATTTTGGATCCGATGTGCTACTCTACTGAAAATCCCCGACATGAGCATTTACATTGAGTTTGAGAAAAAGCAAGGTGT
Organism: Alloscopus bannaensis; assembly: GCA_027743745.1. Lineage (NCBI taxonomy): Eukaryota > Metazoa > Arthropoda > Collembola > Entomobryomorpha > Entomobryidae > Alloscopus > Alloscopus bannaensis. The sequence continues at coordinate 13,227 of JAHZMW010002255.1, read as the reverse complement.
GTGCATTTTATTCAATTTATTACACGGGAAGTGGCTTTGTAACAACAAAGCAGGAATTATTAATTGCTCATTTGATTTCGAGCAATGGTTATTTACAACCAAGCCAAATTTAAAAGAAGCTTGATGTTCGTGCTACTTCATTTGCAAAGATGTTCTTCACAGATACCGACCTGTTGGAATCGCTATATCCCTTTCTAGAAAAAACAGTTATAACTAAAAAAGGTGAATATGTCAAGAATTTTTTTTCGTCCAGCTCAATGAGGTAAGCGTATCTATAAATTTTTAAAAAGACACAGCTTTCTGTTTGACACGCGGACGACTAATCGTTAGTGCGTGAATCGAGCCAATATGGAACTGCTGACATGAATGGTGTACGAGAGGAAATTCACATTGAGTAGTGTAATCGACAGCATTATATTGGAAAAAATTCAAATCGAAATGACACATCCCTAATGAGGACCTGGAAGGTGGTCAACTTGGATGGTAACAATCGACAGTGCGCCGTTGAAGCTGGTAATTATGAGCAAGGTTCTACGGCTAGCGCAGAAACATTCAATTTTGGGAATCTGCAATAGTAATTTCTCATTCTTACGTGAAATGTGAAAAAAGAACGCTCGTAATTATATTGTTTACGTAAACTTTAAATGGTTTTCGCAGCTGACCATCTCGCAATTGGCCACTAATTTTGTCATTAAATGATTCTACGAATCTTTTAAGTATATTGTGGGTAATTTTGATATTCAATATTAATTTCCACTCGTGCACTATCCTTGTGTGTCAGACAAATGTGACACAAAGTTTTCGATGGAATGCCGTTCCCAGTTGCTTCATTCTGCTCCGAATTTGTTTTAAATTAGCATTGCTGTGCCTATAGTCAAAGAAGTTGGGTTTTTTATATCCAGTATCGCATCAGTCCGGCATAGAAAACGGGGTATTTTCTGTAGTTGCTTTGGAGAAAGGGAGAAACGGAATATCCTATATTGCATTGACTGATAAACTTGTGACTGTGAGTCATTCATACACGTAGAATAAGGAATTCATTTATTTAGTTAGATGTCGATTGCAGGACACCTACTTTACACTTTACCATTCTCAGTTTTACGTTTTACTTTTTGTTAAGAGTCCGTTTCCTTTGGATCTGCCAATTCTTTTTTAAAGAAATACGTGCATTTGGTCGGAGTACACACAAAGAATACGATATAATCATGTTTCACTTATGGAGACAACGATATCAACGCAGAGTCGAGGGAAACCAAGTCGACGTGGAGCGAGGTGAAAGTCCTGATGAGTTGACTGACAAGTATAATTAACAATAAATTAATTAGGATATTTAAAATATATATATTATTGTAGTTGAAAGAACAACGCCGAACTTGCGTTCATGTACAATATTCCGGAAAAACACAGCCCTGGACACGGCGTTTCGCGTTGATTACGCTTGCGGTCTCGTCCCATTCCGCTTGACGCGGAAAGGCACGCCTAAATCAACAAAGGCGAGCAAGGTTCATTGGAACTGCATATTAATTCCTATAATAACTGGACAACTGTTCCAGGAAGTTTATTCTCCTAGGTGGTCTTCGTTCTACTCAACATCCTGGTGTACACCAATTCCGTGGCATATATTCGCAACTACGCGAGCTACATGAAGGAAGGTAAACAGGCCGAAAATGAATTCTGGAATCTCGCAATTTGTCATCAAGTTGCTCTCTCGTTCACGCAAGCCCGGTATATCCAATTGACACTCTGGAATTGTGAGTCGATTAGTCGGCTTGCTAAAAAAATATCCCGATCCGGATTGTTCTCGAAAATTCTTTGCACCACTCGGGTAAATGTATTCAAAACCGAAACTCTAAATGTACGAAGAATGCACTAAAAAGTTGCATATTTTTTGTTGTTAAGCTTGACCTCATTGGTTTCGCCATCCGAGTATTGGCAATACTTCAGGTACTTGTGGTTTTTTTCACCGGAATGGACGTCAGTTACGAGGCTTTCCCGAACTGGAATTTCGTCGACATTCTGGGTTTGCATGCCCACTACTTTGGTGGTGCATTTGGATACGACTTACTTACAGTCTATGAAAACACCAACTCAACACAACCTATACTAGCTACTACCGCAGACAAGGCATTGGGCGTGGTTGCTTTCAATCTCGACTTCATTCAAATGTCGATGGAAACATGCCCCAGGGATTTCCTCCTAGTCCTATGCATCATGATGAATGCCTGTGTTCAAGAGCAACAGGCTCGTTTCCAGAATTGCACCGCCACCTCCTTCGATGAAGAAGACAAACCTGGCATGGAGTCGGAACGGAGACAAGTTTTCAGAGACTACCAACTCCTTTGTGGTCTGGCGGTTGACGTGAACCGTATTCTGGAAATGGTTCTACCAACAATAATATTGAGCAATGTGATCATACTTTCTTACTTCCTCCAGGCTTGCACATTTCGGCGATGGAAGTATGCCTTCCTGCTGGCTCCTGAAGTGGTCAAGTGGATCTGGATTGTGGTATTGTCTCTCAAAATATCGAGCTACGTGCGTAACTTGATGCAACTATTTTTCATCATAAGTTGTCACTAGATTTTGACAGGTTTGAAAATTGATACTTACCCACAGAAGGAGAACATGAGTCAATGGATGCACAAGGAGACAACAATAACATTGATTGGTGACGTGAGTCTAGAGAGACAAATGAAACGCGACAAGCTCATGCCTCTGGGAATTGGAAGCCGTTGGTTTCACCTAGATAAGAACTTTGTCGGCAAGGTTAGCGTCCAAAAATAATTTTTGCATGACCTCCAAATTACACATTACTGCGGATGAAACAAAATGATTTTATCATCGCACTCAATTATTTTTACTTTCAGTTTCTCGGTCTTGTTTCAACGTATTACTTCCTGGTTGCACAAAGTTCTCCTTAGATTTGATCGATCATACTCTGCTGCATTATGTGAAAATGGCGGAAGTTTTATCCTACTAAACTAGAATTGTAACCAAAACACTTTTCCACCTAAATACACTAATGCAATTTAAGCAGCTTCATGTACATCAATACAATCAACGCATTCTATGCAAAGTTAGAAGGTACCCTTGTTTAAAAAAGAGTAACTAACTTATCGCGTTGAAAATAAAAACCAATAATTATGAATGTAGTTTACCTCTAAACAAATGTTATGGAAGTTTTTGTGGTAAAAGTTTTTGCGTCATAAGTTGATAAGCAAAATAAAAAATTGCTTACCGCCAGAAGAAAATAATAAATTTCTTTGCGGTCGCTGTTAAGTGCAGTGTCGCGAATTTTTGAAAAATTTATATGACGTTTTATTTCTGCACAAACGTTCAACTAATAACAAAGTCTACAACAATATTTTTTGGAAACGTCCTGGTGCATCTAAAACCAGGCGCATATTATAAGCTAGTCTTCGACGTGATTAGATTAGTTCATGGCATTTCCTCTGAGCTTGTGCCGCTAGGACTGAGCTTGTGCAGCCACTGTACTCGTCCGAATTTATTTATTCTGCGTGGCACCGTTAACATTAGAATATACACATTAAACGAGACACCACAGAATAAGTCATAACAGTTTGATTATTGTCATTTTCCGTGATATTACTAATTTACGATTCATTGATGCAATAAACTATTATTTAACATTAAAGGAAGCCTTGTATTGCATGAAAGACTTTCAACGCCAGTTAATCTCTTTGTCGAGTTCAATGAAGATACGGTTTTGCACGCAGTGTTGAACATATACCAAAGTATCCTTAACGACTCCTGATAGAAAGATCCTCATTATTTTCAACAATGAAAATTTGGCATTGTTTGAAGTTGGGATGGACATTGAGTTTAATTTTTCTATTGTTCGGGGTTAGCAAAAATTTTATTATTTTAATTTGATGGCCATCGTCAAAATTTGTTGAATTTTTTACACACAGATTTCTTCAATCTCATGCTCTGAAAAAAGCGAGGCGGCGACGTCAAAATCAAAAATTCTAAAGGCTGCTCAAGGTGGGCATGCGGGGCGGTAAACGAGGATGCGGATTCGCTACACGTAGTAAAACACAGACTCAACAACATTTGGTGCGCATGGGGCAAACTTACCGGAGAATATTAATATTATTTATAGATCGAGCGGCGTCGAAAATTAAAATCAAACTAATTCCAGCGTTTGATGTAAAAAGTAATTATTAAAATGACGAAGCTCTATTGAACAACTCCATGAACTTTTTTCACTTACAAAAAGTCCGGCATTAATTACATTGAGCATTTGATTTGCTACCTGAAAATAAAAATAAAAATTATTAGTTTTTTTAAACAATAACAAACTACAAACGCCTTCAAATCATGAATGAGACGGGGAAAGAATGATTTTATTTTTGGATTCTGCTTACATTGAACTCTCGAATGAAGCATGTAGAATGTTCCACTCCTTTTGGCCTGTCGTTTTGCATGGAGCCGAAAAAACAGCGAGTGTTTAACACTATCTCTCCTGCTTAGAAAATGTCACCTAAATATCGAAGTTCAAAGCAGTTTATCAGTATCATGGGAAGAGTATTAGTCGACCCGCTACATAAGTAAACTTTTACAGTTATCAAGCTATCAGTTCCATTAAACATCAAAGAATCTTCACACTGACACTCCATAGATAGTTGCAGATATGCTAATTCATTAAAGAAATTGATTAACATGCGAATGGGATGGGCAGTCCATGCTCACTGTGTGTCTGGGCCCGGGATTTTCTGCCAGGATCCAAAAATCGCTTTCGAAATCGGTCAAGAAAAATTTCGGTCAAGGGTTCATGAGTGTGCCTGACTATCAAAGAGGTTACCATTGTGGTGTACAACACGCTCACTGGCACACCAACGGGACAACTCTCCCGTCAATAGAAGTCTGATTTTTTGGCGAACTTTATTTTGAACAGTAAAACATTCACTGATATTAACATCAGCATTCACACACAAACACCAAAATCTCGTCGACATCATTGAGGACAGCGTCAAGCAGATTCCTTTTCGCGTTTTAACTCAATGTAATGAACGACCTCATAAATCAAGAGAAAAGATGTGGTTCTTGCAAACGTACTTCCTCCTCTGTGCATCATTGTGTTCTAAGGCATTGAATTTGGTGATAAATAATCATAATGTACCAGTATAATCTGTGTGTGTGGTGAATCACTTTGTTTTAATTAGAAATGCAAATACCAAAGGAGCAAAAATAGAAAAACCACTTCCAGATTGATCTATCCCCTGTTTCCTGCACAATAACATATATTTTACAGTGTAAAGAGAAATATGTGACTCCCAAGCTCATTGTGTTGAGCCAGTAGATAGCTCACACCACACGTCATTTAACGGATGCATAAATGTGTGTCCAGCACATTTCTTTATACCCCGTGACCACTGGACCCCAACCTCAGCTCATTGCAGGGATTCTGAAGCTTTAATAACAAGCACCTTCAACGTCCTTGAAGCAACCGTCACCTCAGCAAGATCTCTAGTTTAGCCACAACTCCAGCTACTCTGCTCGCTCCTCCGGAGGGAGAAACAAGTCGATACCATTCCAGCGCTCGAAACGCACGACCACTTTTACATTTGAATTTAATGCAGCTAAGTTGTGATTAAATTTGTCCGATAATGTAGCATCAATTATTTCACCGAGTTTAAAAGTATGCAAGCGGCAAAACTACGCGCATCTTCACGATGTACAACACAATGAATGTCAAGATAAAACCTCTGACAATGATGTTGGTTTTAATCATGTGTAGCAAAACTGCCTAAAGTCTAAATGCGTAAGGTTCTTTCAAAGTGGTTTGAAAAAATGAATATATAAATTTACTCAATATTTAACATAACGAGGCACGTCGACAACGTTCACAAACAAACTCACCGTTTCAATTGTCCCCTGTGCGGTATATCAAGATACATTACTCAAAAGCGCCACTTCCAAACAGTTCAGAGAGCCACGGCGCCGTCGCCTCCTCCAAAAAAGGCAAAAGTGGAATAACTCGAAATTTGAGAAATTCCGGGGACGAGCGCAGCCGCAGTAGAACTACTGGCATGACCATTGGCAGAGTTATACGTCACCAAAGAACTGCATCAAGTGTGACCAGTAAAAATGTACATGAAGGAGTCTATAAGTTTTTGTGTTGTCAAAGTGGGCGTTGCTGGGCTAAAAATGTGGACCTCCAAAAGCATCAAACAAAGGGTTGTCAGGGCCGGCAACAGTAGTTTGAGGAAAATAATAAAATTAAATGTGCTACACATGCAATTTAAACAATGCTTTGTATGGAAACTCACAGTTACTTTAAAAAACTCGAATTTCGAAAATTTCGAAACAACTGTGTGGAAGCTATACAAATTCTGATGCGTAATTTTACTAGTACTTACAAAAACTACTATAAATATTTATTTGATTTTTATTCTCACACACGTTTGGTTAATGGTTGTAAGTAATTGTAGATTAGTTAGATTGCTCTCAAGATTATACAGCTGTTTTTACATATATAAAGGTGACAAATTTCAATATTATGTTATTATGTGGCCTCACACGCTATATTTAATTTGTTGCTCTTAGTTTAGGTTTTCCAGGAAACTACAGAAATTTTCATGAATTTAATTTAACGTATATAAATTTACTGCTGACTAACTGGGACATCTCCTTTTGCATTGTCTGAAGACATGCAGAAAATAGTTTATAAGGAAAAAATGCTCTGTTTGGCTGACGGCGGTGGGACTCCGGGACACTTTGCTCACGCTATTTTCTTTGTCTTTTGGGTTTGCGTAGGTTTTGGAATTTTGGATCCAGCTTTGCTTTTCTGCTGAAAAAACCACAACATAAGCATTTAGACTGAGTTTGAGAATAGCAGCGTGTGTTTATTCTCTGGTAGTTGCTTTTTAACGACAAAACAGGAGTTATTAAAATTTTGCTGCTCATTTGGTGTGAAAAACCAATCAACGCTAGTCATTGTAGTAAGTGTTGGGTTGGGTTAGTGGTAGGGTTTTCAATTTTCATCCTACTCAACATTATGGTGTTCGTATACTCCGTTGGTTATATCCGCAACTACTCGAGCTACATGAAGAAACGGGGGTGCACCAACAATGAATTCTGGAATCTCGCAATTTGTCACCAACTCACTCTCTCCTTCACCCAATGCCGATATGGGCAATTGGCGCTGTGGAATTTTGAAAAGATCAGTCGACTTATTCAAAAAAATACGAAGATCCGGATTGTTCTCACAGATTCTTTGCACCACCACCTTAACATGATCTCAAAAGGTTTGACTATGAATTAACGTAGCTCCTAAATAAAGCAGGCGCTTGCATGTTTGACACTTAAGCTCGACGTTGCCGGACTCGCAATCCGAGCAACAACAATTCTTTAAGAAATTGCCGTTCTTCTCATTGGATTTGATTACAACTACGAGGAGTACCCAAATTGGAATTTCTCCGACATTTTGGCCTTACATGCTCAGTATTTTGAGACTGCATTTGGATACGATCTACTTGCAGCCTACCGAAGTTCCAACTCAACAGGGCCTACTCCTGGTGACAATGCATTTGTTGTATTCACGTTCAACCTGGATTTTATCCAAATGCTGACGGGCATATGCCCAAGAGATTCTCTCTTGGTTCTCTGCATCATGATGGACGCATGCGTTCAAGAAAAACAGGCTCGGTTTTAAAGCTGCAATGCGACTTCCTTTGATGAAAAAGATCCATCTGGCGTTGTTTCGGAAAGGCGACAAAAATGGTTAGAGACTATCAAGTCCTCTGCGGTTTGGCGGTTGATGTGAACCGCATTCTGGAAATGATTCTGCCAACAATAATCCTGAGCAATGTGATCATTTTCTCGTACTTTCTTCAGGCTTACACATTTCGAAAATGGCAATACGCCTGCATGCTGGCCCAGAGGTCCTAAAGTAGATATGGATTGTTGTCCTCTCTCTGAGAATAGCAAACTACGTTATTAAATAACAAGATTATGGAACACAACAGAGGCTCCTCAATTTACAATTTTATCATTGCACAGAAGGTAAAAGTGAGTCAATGGATGCAAAAAGATGTTATTATGTGGCCTCACACGCTATATTTAATTTAGTTCTGGTGTCAGGAAACTACAGAAATTTTCATGAATTTCATTTACCGTACTTATATAAATTTACTGCTGACTAACTAGGACATCTCCTTTTGCATTGTTTGAAAATATGCAGACATTAGTTCATAAAGAACAAATACTTTGTTTGACTGACGGCGGTGGGACTCTGGGACACTTTGCTCGCGCTATTTTCTTTGTCTTTTGGGTTTGCGTAGGTTTTGGAAATTTGGATCCAGTTTTGCTTTTCTACTAAAAAAACCACGGCATGAGCATTTAAACTGAGTTTGAGAGAAAGCAAGGTGGGTGCATTTCATTCCATTTGTTACACGGGAAATTGCTTTGTAACGACAAAGCAGCAGCTATTAGTTGCTCATTTCATTTCGAGCTATGGTTTTTTATTTACAACCAAGCTAAATTTAAAAGAAACTTGATGTTCGTGCTATTTCATTTGAAAAGATAGATACCTACCTGTTGGAACCGCTGTTGCCCTTCCTAAAAAAACAGTTATAACTTAAAAAAGTGACTATGTCAAGATTTTTTTTTAAGTCCAGCTCAATGAGCTAAGCGTATCTATAAATTTTTAAAAAGACACAGCTTTCTGTTTGACACGCGGACGACTAATCGTTAGAGCGTGAATCGAGCCAATATGGAACTGCTGACATGAATGGTGCACGAGAGGAAATTTACATTGAGTAATGGACAGCATTATATATGAAAAAATTCAAATCGAAATGACACATCACAAATGAGGACCTTAAAAGTGGTCAACTTGGATGGTAACAATCGACAGTGCGCCGTTGAAGCTGGTACTGTCCTTCCGCCTCTGAAAGTTAAACTTTCTGTCCGATGGTTTCGGCATGCTCATTGGCCAATCGCAACCACATAACTTTTTCATTATTACATGAGTAGTAAGCAAATCGCAACATAAACGTCACCAAAAGAGTTTGACTGAAATTTGATACGGAGATGTCGTTGGATGCAGAAAACACGATTCCGGTGAGAAATCGCTACCTCTGTGCACATTTTCATTTTTTTTAAATCGATAAACATTTTAAAAATTCAATCTGAGTTTGGGAAACTGAAATTTGGTACGGTGGTGTAATTTGGTTTGGAGAACACGATTCTAGTGAGAAACTACTACCTCCGTATGCAAAACTTTGACGAAAAATAAAAGTAGGCTTGTAAAACTAAAAATTGTTAAAGCAGCAAGACAAGATAGATCGAAATTTGTTAAATTTTGGACCGTAGCTTGTAAAATTGTTTTAGAAGGTGACATTTTATAAGAAAACTTTTAAAAATTTAAAAAGTTTTGCAACGACATTTGTTGTGGGTTGTGTTGTATTTGCATTATACTAATGCACGAAGAACTTTCGAACGCTTCAAATAAATGTACAAAAAACCTGCATTTTAAAAATGAGTGTTTTTATAAAAATAGCTTCAATATTACTTTGCAGCTACTCGTAGAAGCTTCCAAAATTGGTATATGCATTGGCATTACATTTGGCATGAATGTTGTAATTTTGTGTGATAAAGTGATTTTTTTATTTAAAATGTTCCAAATATCCTCGTCGTATAAAATCCAATGTCGACAAACTTTCACATTTTAAAACAATTTTACAAGTTGCGGTCCAGAAATTTGACAATTTTCCAACGAGTTTGTGTTGCCGCATTAACAAATTTTTGTTTTACAAGCCTACTTTTGTTTTCCGTCGTCAATGTTTTAAAGTTTTGTGTGGGGCGGTGGTAGTTTTTCACTGTAATCGTGTTCTCCACTTAAAATTACACCACCATACCAAATTTCAGCTTACCAAACTTTGTTTGAATTTTTACAATGTTTATCGGTTAAGAAAAATAAAAATGGGCAAAGAGGTGGCGATTTCTCACCGGAATCGTGTTCTCTGCATCAAATTACACCTCCGTAATTTCAAACTCTTTTGGTGACATTTATGTTGCGTTTGTTTACTACTCATGTAATAATGAAAAAGTCATGTGGTTAAGATTGACCAATGAGCATGCCGAAATCGTCGGAGAGAAAGTTTAACTTTCAGAGGCGGAAGGACAATAATTAGGAGCGAAGTTTTACGGCAAGCGCAGAAACATCCAATTTTTGGAATCTCCAACAGTAATTGCTCATTCTCACGTGAAATGTGAAAAAAACCGCTCGTAATATTACTGCTCACGTAAACTTTAGATGGTTTTCGCAAGTGGCCGCTAATTTTGCCATTAAATGATTCTACGAATCTTTAAAGTATCTTTTGTGGGTAATTTTTATATTCAATATTAATTTCCACTCGTGCACTATCCTTGCGTGTCAGACAAATGTGACACAAAGGTTTCGATGGAATGACGTTTCCAGTTGCTTCATTCTGCTCCGACTTTGTTTTAAGTTGGCATTGCTGTGCCTATAACCAAAGAAGTTGGGTTTTTTATATCCCGTATCGCATCGGTCCAGCATAAAAAACGTGGTATTTTCTTCAGTTGCTTTGGAGAAAGAAAGAAACGGAATATCCTATATTACATTGACTAATATACTTTGTGACTGTGAGTCATACACGTAGAATAAGGAATTCATTTATTTAGATGTCGGATTGCACGACACGTACTTTACACTATACAATTCTCACTTTTACTTTTTACTTTTTGCTAAGAGTCCGTTTCCTTTGGATCTGCCAATTCTTTTGTGAAGATAAACGCGCATTTGGTCGGAGTACACATAAGGAATACGATATCATCATGTTTCACTTATGGAGACAACGGTATCTACGCAGAGTCCGGGCAAACCAAGTGGACGTGGAGAGAGGTGAAAGTCGCGGTAAGTTGTGTGAAATACCTAATAAGTAAATTAATTAGGATATTTTAAAGCGAAGCAAATATTATCGTAGTTGGGAGAACAACGACGGACTCGCGTGCATGTGCATTATTCCGGAGAAACACTGCACTTGACACGGCTTTACGAGTTGACTATGCTTGTGGCCTTGTACCATATCGCTTGACTCGGAAAACAAAACCAAAATCGACAAACGCAAGCAAGGTTCATCTAAGTGTCTCACTTAATAATATTTTTAGCAGGATGAAATTTCTCAAAAAGTGTTTGCTCTTAGGTGATCTTCATTTTACTCAACATTTTGGTATTCGTAAACTCCGTTGTCTATATTCGCAACTATGCGAGCTACATGAAAGAAGGTGAGCGCACCGACAACGAATTCTGGAATCTCGCTATTTGTCACCAACTCACTCTCTCGATCACTCAATGCCGATATGGGCAACTGGCACTGTGGAATTTTGACAAGATCAGTCGTCTTATTCAGAAAATACGCAGATCCGGATTGTTCGCAAGGGTTCTATGCTCGACTAGGGTAACCATGATATTGTTTCAAATATTTCTGCCCAGAACTTCGAATAGCTCCTAATTAACGACAATTACATAAATGTTTGACAATTAAGCTCGATATTACCGGGTTCGTAATCCGAGCCACAGCAATTCTTCAAGTCATTGCTGTTCTTCTCACTGGATTTGATGTCAACTACGAGCCGTACCCAAATTGGAATTTCTCCGACATTCTTGGCCTTACATGCTCACTATTTTGAGACTGCATTTGGATACGACCTACTCGCAGCCTACCGAAGCTCCAACTCTACAGGGCCTATTCTCGCTACTCCAGGTGACAAAGCATTTGGTGTATTTGCGTTCAACTTGGATTTTATCCAAATGCTGATGGACACATGCCCAAGGGATTTTCTCCTGGTTTTCTGCATCATGATGAACGCATGTGTTCAAGAACAGCAGGCTCGTTTCGAAAATTGCACTGCGACTTCCTTTGATGAAGAGGATCCATCTGGCGTTGATTCGGAAAGACGACAAATATTTAGAGACTATCAAGTCCTCTGCGGTTTGGCGGTTGACGTGAACCGCATTCTGGAAATGATTTTGCCAACAATCATCCTGAGCAATGTGATCATTCTCTCCTACTTTCTCCAGGCTTGCACATTTCGAAAATGGAAATACGCCTGCGTGATGGCTCCAGAAGTCCTGAAGTGGATATGGATTGTTGTCCTTTCTCTAAAAATATCAAACTACGTAAGCTAACAAATGTTTAGTAACATAATAGAGATGCCTCAAATTGTGATTTTGTGCTTGCACAGAAGGAGAAAGTGAGTCAATGGATGCAAAAGGAGACAACCATAGAGTTACTTGGAGATGTGATTCTTGAGAGACAAATGAAACGCGACAAGCGCATGCCTTTGGGAATTGGGAGCCGTTGGTTTCACCTTGACAAAAATTTCGTTGGAAAAGTAAGGATTGGTAAAACAAACTAAAATTAGTGATTGTTAAACGACAATTTAATTTCACTCGTTAATTCCTAATTGCTTCCAGTTTCTTGGACTTGTGTCAACATATTACTTCCTGGTCGCCCACACTTCATTCTAAACTTGTTATATGAAGTTTCAAGTTGTGTCGAACCTATTGAAAATATTGTTACAAATAAACATTATAAACGATATATGCAACTTATATTAAATGTTACTAATTGTATGTAATGTGTTTCAATAAAATTTTCAATCGTCTAAAAACATGCTTAGAGTTTGCAGCAATGCTTCAAAATCCTATAGGCAACATCGGAATAAAGGAAAAAGCAGTTTCATTTGGCTTTTAAGGTTTATCAACACATCATCATTCTTGTCGACTAAAACAGGTAAAAATAAAGTCCAGCAATGGGAGCAATGGCTTGTCGGCTAATGCAAACTCTCGCTACTCCATGTCGAAAAATAGAGGCATTTCCTCGACCCATATCTGAGCGTACAAAGTGCTTGACGACAAAGCACAGATCGTTTTAATTAAATGGAACATTACACTGAAATTTATTGTTATGGCATGTAATTATTTATTGACAATTTCACTAAATCAGAGCGTCATTTCGCAACATTAGAAAAGCATTACGTCAAATAAAGTGGTCAATACCAGTTGTCTATTGGGTAATAGGCTCAGCACAAAATTAGAATTTTCACCCGTCGAGCTCCCTGTTTGCAAAACTATCTACAAACCCGTTTCCTGATTCGAAGTTTTTCATATTTTCCAAAAATGAAAATTTGGAGATTTTCAAAACTTGGATTGGCGTTAGTAATGATTTTTGTTTTGAC
>JAHZMW010002254.1:0-97350 GCA_027743745.1 Alloscopus bannaensis | reverse complement strand
ATCCGGGCCTATTTCATGGAATAACGTTCTATTTGTACTCTTCGTGCAAGTATGCAAACTTGACGAAAGCGGATTTAAGCACTCTGATCTTCGCTGCTGATGGAAGTGTAACTAATCGGGAACCTAATCCGGCAACCGTGAACCCTCTTGATGCTCCAGAAAGGTTTCATTCGAATTCAGAGATTTTCGATTTCTCGTTGACATCTCACGTGATTCTCTATGATCCAAAGAAAGTTCCACCAAAAACGAAGCTTTATAAATTTGAGCTTGTGAAAACGTTGAAGGTAGACTGGCTCATTGACTCCTTGTGTAGTTTTGAACTGCGCAGTCCAAATGACTACTACTAAAATGTCTCACTCGAGCAGATTCTTACCTTATATTCTTATTGGTTGCTTTAATTTCCTATCAAATTGGATGAATGTAGTCGGTTCATGTGTAACGTTTTAAAGAATTTATACGTTTGATATTATTGCATATTATTTTGTACATATGTAGTTAGCTATCGTGATGGTAATGAATTTTGCGTCAGAAATAAGGCGCTTAATATTTATTCAAGGATCTCTCACACGGTTGAAGCTGCGTATAATGTACAAATAGAAATTTTAAAGGTTGAATTTCTAGTCCTAGAAAGCTAGTCATAATAAGTATTTAATATGTAATCATTTAATTGTATGACTTTGTGATTGATTGATTTGTGATGTTAGGTGCAATAGATGTTTCGGGCTAATCAATGTATTTTGGTATGGTGGCGGGCTGTAAATGAAATTATAGTTAATACTGTCAATGACAATACTGTGAATGAATTACGGTCCTAATTGTCATTCTAAACAATCTTTTGAGATTTTTATTGTGCATACAATACTGACTTTTTTAAATTTCGTCATTTTGCAAAAGTATTGAGTGGCATTATATAATCTGCACATCAGAGGAAAGGTATTTATAATACGTAAAGCCGTATTATGCAAGTGCACAGTATACGCTTCACTCTCGTTTACATTAATCCGAGGAAATGCATTGTCGAAACTGATCAACGGAGTCTTTTTGAATTTTATGAATTACTTATCGTTGTAGTATTTCTTTACCATTACCAAGTAACACATTTACCATTTCATAACATCACTACTGATTTACTACCTGACAGCGCATACAGGCTACCTCCTCTGCTCACCGAATCAAACGGAAGTGTGTGCAGAATACGAACAACGTTTACAATGAAAATGCAACTCCATTTTTTCTTTTACTCTCCTGTTACTTTGCTATTAAGATTGGATGCAAATGCATCGGATGAATTTGTGTTTACCATGCATCCAATGAAGAGGAATATGACTAATATATATGTATATAATACCTATGCACTTTTGCTGATTATTTTTGCACCAGTTGCGAGTTGTTAGATTATGGGAGAGCATTGTGGGCGCATGATTTACAAAAAAAATATATATCGCAAACAATAATCAATTTTGGTATGTGGAGCATTTCATAATTCCAAGCCTTACTCATCGTGGTTTCATTGATCACTGTCGGTGTGGTACAAGTCATTCATGCGCCTCGGTCTTTGAAATCATCACCACTAAAACCATTCTAATTTGTATTGCATTCAATTGCATGCAGCCCACAGCATTAAAATCATTTGTGTCACATCGTTATATTCTTACGCATATTTTATAGCATATTCCATTGCCATTTTAAAGGAAGCTTGTCTAGCTATACGTATATGCATTTATGAAAAGTGACTAGGTATCATGGATTATGGGCTGAATGCCACAATACCAGAAAGTCTAAAGGAAAAGTTTCTCTTCTCTCAACACTGATGAAGGGAATCAAAGGGTATTTTTTTATCCGTCTCTCAATTTGCACCACTGCTTCTGCGGTGATGGTGATTACCTTGCAATATTTTGACTTATCAAAATCCTCTTTGGTGCAGTATGCATCTCATCAACAACCATACAATCTTCTTACTTCTTGCCGGCTTTTCCACCTGCTTCCTTTCAATTTTAGAAACATGTTTAAAACCTATTCCACAAATTACATTCGTACTCTCTCATTGTTCCTTGCATTTGTCTGGTGTACCACGAAGTGTGAGCAACAGCAATCATGGCATGATTACAATATTGGATTATGTGATAACGTTGTATTTTTAACGTCTTCAAAGTTTCAGTGAGCACTTCGCTTCGGTTTGGGTTTCCTCAGGAAAACTCGTATGAATTCAATGAGGTGTAAAATGATTGGAGACCACTGCTGACAACACGATGAAGGAAGATGTACAAAAAGTTTTTCAAGCTTCATAGAGCGTCACCGGCTTGCCTCTAGAGAACTGAGAGAGTACCCTTTCCCATTAACTGACATTGTTATCATTAAATGCGGTTGTACGAGTGATCTAATCAGAAATGAGTGCGAATTACACGAAACATTCATATAATATGAAGAGCGACATGACAAATGGTTAGAGCGATGTAGGTGAGTGAGTACCTGCTTCTCACTTTTACTTTGTTGTATACGAATGACGCTTGAGATTTCCACAAATTAAAAGGAGAGCAGAGCGCACATGCAGTGGCGATCAATGTGGAAAATTGTTTTAATTTTGTTGCCTCAGTCCCATGGCTTCATTTCTCCAACTGCTCAACTCAACAAGAATAGGAGTTGATGAAGTAAGCGATCTCATTGATCAAAAAACGCTTCGAATATGTCTTCGGCATTAACAGACTTGAAAAAGTGCATATCATTACAATGTTGTGGATGCAGATTTTTTAATCATTACGCCCATTCAGGTCCTGCCCGTCACTTTCATGTAGAAGTGATGTCGCTTAATAATTACGGGGAGCATACGTAATAATAGAAATAATAAAATATTATTACTAAATGTATTTACTACTTTGGTGCTTCACCAAAAAGTTTTATTTTCGCAGGTAGCTCTTGTCGATATAATTTGTGGTCCATGTCCACAAACACGAGGAATGAGCACATGAATTTTATTATTGGGACCAGACCGGTTCAAGCCGGAATCCCATTGAATGCAACAGCGTTACAATGCAAAATGCATCTACAGTAAGGAGGCTATAATGCAGTCATTCTTGTTTGCGACTTTTTCAAACGACGTTGTCAACACGTTCATGGTGTGTGAGTTGTGTGAAATGGCAAGCGAAAATGGACAGGATATCCCTAATTAGTGAGTTGCCACTTAATGATTACTCGGAAACCATATAACATGATCGATATTAACGGAAATGTCAGGGGAGAGATGTACAACAGATGTAATGTACCTACTCAAACATTTGTATTCGTTCTGGCCTTGTTATGCTGTTAAAATGTGCGTAGTTCCGTACATCATGTATCACCATTCTACTTTCTGTAGAAAACAGGGAAACGAAAAGTGTGTAGCAAGTGTACAACAATAACAGCATATCGGTTGAAATGTAGGTGACACATTGCAGTTGTGTACATCTTGAGAGACGGAATACTAACGATTAGGTTTATATGATTATTACTAAAACTATTCATTACGGGTAGAAAGTTGAGGTTCAAAGGATGCTTTTTCCTCCACACTCAACTTTGTCTCCTGAAAATTCATATGCACCTAAGCCACCTCCGCAATTGCGATGGGAATGACACCACACGACCCTTCTAAAGTATGAAGGGTTGCATAGGAAGAACAAAATAGAGTCGTTATTTGCACAGGAATGATTTAGGTATTTCTAATAATATCTCGATTATAAAATATTATATAACTTCCCCTTCTTCCTACGCTGGCTTCCTTCCTCCGTGGCCTCATCCTTCTTCCTACTTGAGCCAAAACAAGCCCGTTCATTTTCATGCGTGCTTAGGTACGCCACTCGTCAAAAATAGCTGAACTTTATGTCTATTTCTAAATTTGTACGTACTTAATGTCTGTTAAAAGCGTAGACTCTTTGGCACATATTAATAGCTCCGGTTATATAACTTGAAAGCATACGTTTTATGTGCTTGGCCACTCGATTAGTTTGGCAGTATAAACCGTAGCGGAATGTAAAATCGTGAGTACTTTGCATATTACATAATCGTCACACCGCACCTCTGCGTGTAGGTGACAGGAAGGCGCTACCTCACCGCTATTTTCTGATTACTGATTAGATTGATATAGGTTGTGTGTGCAATTGTACGACGCGCAATAATTTTATATAGCCAATACAGTTCTGTCATTTCTGTGATCTCTCAATTCCCATTAATTCACTGATTTTCACTAGACGCTGCAACCTGCTCTTGTACTCTTCTCGTTTGTTACTAACAATGCAAATAGGAAGACAAACTAACAAACAAGTTCATCGTGAATGCATAGGAAGACACGTGAGAGGAAGCGGTTTTTTCACCACGATTTCGAGCATTTAAAAAACAATTGTGATCGACTCAAGGTAACCTTTCCATTACATTATTTCTTTAAGGGCGCAATTCGATGTATGCACAATTGATTTCCACTTTTTGACTCTTTCACACAGACAGTATATTTTCATGCAGTTGTAGACTACAACTTCTAGTTAGATAGTGATGTGGCCCATCATCGTGAATGGAGTTAGGAGTAGACTTGTATCTAAAAATGCTTGTTATTGAGGCCGTTAGAGCAGCAATCCTTTTTTTAATTGTCACTCATTACAGCACACCCAATCAACAGCGCTCCAACTGCATTCGGCGCATCAATCTTGACACGACTCTGTCAACCAAGAATGACAAAAATTAAGGTAAAACTTGCACACATCGCGAAGCAGTATGCTCTTTCAATTTTCTGAATCATTTTGCGTAACAACCGAACTACAACTCCTACTACCGTAGGAGTAGGAAATTTTATGTGACTATTAGTCGATTTCATGCAACACTATTGGAGGATTATGAATCCTCTCGTTTCTCAATCCAAAATCATCCATATAAAACTATTGCTTTTTGATTCTGGCTCCGATGTTAATCACAGAGAAATTTTTCCTTGTTTATCTGTTGTCATTGTTGCATTAAATCCACTAAAAATTAATTATGGGGGCTTGAAGTAGTAAATAATACTCGCCAAAAAGTTAACTTAATTTAAATAAGAACACAGGCAACTGAAAAAGCGGCAGTTGAGTATAGTGGCAAATGAGAGGGTGGCAATTGCCAATAGCGGCAATTGAGAAAACGGCAGTTGAGAAAGTGGCAGTTTAGTATAGCGGCGGAGGTAGTTGAGGAGTGGCAATTGAGAAGCGGCAGTTTTCCGGTTCCCGAATATATGCATGTGATGGTGGGATTTGCATGAACTATTTTGATGATAACCTGATTTTCATCCACACTTCCTTGAAAAGAAAGTATAGAAATAAAAGCGACATAATCAGAGCAGTCGATGTAGTTTTTAGTAAGACTGTATTAGAAAAATTTCAATGAGAAGAACATTTCAATTTTCCTTTCGGTAGTTGAGTAAGTTGTCTGCACAACACGTGTAAATGAATGACCCTAATTCCCTAAGTTGAAGCGTTAGAAATGTACGCGAGTTTTTATAGAAACAATGATACATTTCATATAAATGATCACAAGAAAATGAATGGCGTTGATGGGTAGAAAAAGTGGATGTAAAAGTGTGACTTAATAAATAATATTGAAAACAAGAGCGGAGGAAAAATTACCTTTGATTTTTTCCGCTTTTGCAGTATTCATGGTCAATTACAACGACAGTCTAGTTTTTCCGTGCTTTTTTTTGTTCACACAATGCTGACATCTCCTAGAGCATAAAATACGTTTTAGGTTACACCACCTTTAAAGGCTTCCCGTGAGTCAATCAGAGCAAGTTATAAATCAGTGCATTGCATATATCATCCCTGCTATATACCAGTCAGTGTTCAGGGTATAAATTTATCATAATATCTAAAATATTTTATATTCTGTTTTCTATTTAAAATTGCAAGTGAAAAATCAACTGTAAAAGCTTTTTCACCAACTCTGCTAATTGCCAAGCTTAATTGCGGTTAAATACCTTAATTTATTTGTTAACTCATTTAAAAACGTGTTCACAAATTTGTAGCCTGAACGCTGACTGTACATTGTGCGAATAAACTCGCGACTTGAAATCCCATCAAAATTTGTAAGTGCGTCATGTTCTTCCTTTTTTACCACGATTCTACAATGCCACAAAACGTGGGAATCTAGTGACAAAGGGGTGCAGGATAGTTCTCGTTTGTAAAACATGTCAACACGAGGTGAAAGAGAGGATTGTGCAGATATAATTAAAAGGCATTGTTTCTCGATTGTGGCTTGTGTCTGCTCACGAGAGGCAGATGAATATCTGAGATTCGCAGTGATCTAAATTCTAAATCAGACACACGACACAGTCCACCTCGTGCGTAGTGTAAATGCCACTTTAGAGATTATCTCAAGATAAAAATAGATTGCAGTGTAACCACGACGTAATTAGGATAATCGGATAATATTGTATCACAACAAAGCTTGCGCACACTCCACACATCACAGTTTAGAGTTTACAAACATGTCTTGTAATTTGGTCAAATCGCCAAAAAAATGCAACCACGCAATGACAAATCCAGAGAGATCATCGTACACTCTGTCATGTCAACACGCGGTCATATCTGTTCAATTTATAGGCACTTTATTGTTATATTTTAGAATTTCATATTGCATCTCTTATAGGTACCTCTAAGAGCAACTGTATTGCATTGTGAAAAAAAACACATTTAGTCATCGAGTCGTGCTACTCTCAAACAGCGGATATGCATCTACTTATCAAGTTTTATTGTCTGCGTGTCACGGTGTATTGCTTAACAAGCCGGCATCTCATTCATCATATCATCGCAACTACGCGCTCGCTAGAGCGAACTAACGCAGCAAACGGTCTGCTCTTGTTTTTTTTTTGACGAAACTGTTTTCAACAGAAATTATTTTGGAGAATGAATGAGTCGCATAATAAATTTAGGAGCGGACAGCTTGTTTGCATGCTGGTTTATCTTTGTATCTCCAAAACAACATTTTCATACGATGGAGGTAAAGTGCGAGGCGTGTGTTTGTAACCAAAGTTGTCAGTCAGTGCATCCGTTGACCCTACGCCAGCGCGTAATTACTACTGTCATTATTACGTTACGCAATGACTTCTGAGTGAGTAAACTACGCACATGTACACACTTTGATGTCTTTTTGAAAATAGTAGGGATTTCATATCAGTCAGCATACTGTGCACGTATATATGCCTACTTATATGTGATAATATACTTTTAATTTCAACTGAAGCGTCTAAAATGCCTGTTTTTCGAGCAGAAAAAGGTAATCTGGGATAAATCAAATTTACTCTACCATACCTCTCTCTCTCTCGTCTTCCTGTCAATATCACGACGCGTCTATTATAACCCTATAATATCCGCTTACATGTCTGTATACTTATCATTGGACTTTGGTTGTGGTGACGACTGCTCAAAATGTCATACAGAGAGCGCGCCGCGCCGGATTCCCTGTGTTACTATCAGATTTACAACACATAAAAGCAAATGACCTTTTCCTGTTGTTGCCTTACTATTACATATTTAAATGCATTACGGTCGGTATGTGGTTATCTCTAGGGAGAACTTCATGTTTGTTTGTAGGCGTGAGTGCGATACGATGATGACGATGTTGCAAAAGTGTTCTCGGAAAATACTATAGCATCAATTCCACGGTATGCCTACCACCAGATAATTTCCAATGTGCAAACTGATTTCATATCTATTACTGCCTCTTGCAGTTGTACACCAGAAAGCAAACAGTTACAAACTTATGTAATCCTGCACTTTATGAGATCCCATCATACAATGAAAAAAGTATCGACATCGCTCTAGATTTCAAGTTTTTTTTGTTCATTGTGGCCGAACTAGTGAAAATATATAGGGCTCATTCCCATACCTTGCACCCCGTTTTTTTAGCTTGACTGATGAGAGACCGTCGTACTTTCCGTGATTTAGGCACATTCCAGATTGGAAGGATAACTCAACGTGAGAGCTAAAATATTACAAGGTCGACACAAGTCAGAAATGAATACAGGCTACGATACTATGTGTGTGCACTCGAAAGCGTTAATTTAATTTTTCCGTCATACTTTTGGAGTGTACTGTGTCATTCACTTGACTATCAAAATGCACCCAAGGGAAGAAAAATAATGTAGACTTGTACACTATGATAACCATTGTGGTTACTATCTTCGACAAGCTGAGGGAAGTGGGAATTTGAGATGGCCCTGGTTGTTGAGTTGGTTGAATTTGAAAAAAAATATGCAAATGGGTTTACAGGGAATGTCATTAAAATTGTGCACGCATAAACTTGTGTCTATACAAATCATGCTATACTGAACTGGTACGGCTGCGGGAATCACTAATGAATGAATTATTAGCGTGCTCAAGCATCGTTTATTGGTGTATTTTTAAGATTAAAGGAAACACGCATAATTGGAAGGCATTCATGCATGCAAAGCAATGTCTCAAGATGCATAAAACATGATGACGGATTTGTATAAAGTTTTTAATAAAATCTATTTTTTAAAATAAAGATTGTGCTAATAAAATTTTGTGGAAAAGTAATTTCTACGATTTAGGATAAACGGGAAAATATTTCCTTCAATATTGTCTTCAGACGCCGGTTGAAATCGACGATGTAAATGTGTTTGATATGATTTGTGAATGACTCGCAGAGAGAAACGTGGTTATACGAATGAACAGTTGTGAAGAAGTGAGTTATATTTTTTGTACCAGAATGCGGTTAAAACAATTTACTTGTGTGTCTGATACCATCATACGGAGATGTAGGTATTACAAAAATTTCGCTGATTCTCATGATCCCACTCCGAGTGCCGACAAATGTGTGCAAACCTCTTAACCTGTCAATTTAGAAAACAAAACAGTCGCAAGAGACCTTGAGATTTTGTGAATACAAAAAAAAACGCTGGGAAACCAGTGTGTCACACATAATTGACGAAACAAACGGATGGGCTGTAACTGTACAATATCCTTCTCTTGTTTCCTACCCATTTTAAAGTTTAAAAAACGACAATGATTTACGGTAATGAGTCGTTGTGAGCGCACCCAGCTCAATGTATACAAAAATATGGGTTCTTTTGTTGTTTTTTTTTGTGTGTGGATGACGATATATCCAAATACTACGAGGCTCTCGCTCTGTCACAATAAATATGCGGCACATTAACAGAGAATAGTAATAACCCAGAAAAAAATCATTTCACGCACTGCCAGTCACTGCCAAGCGTCATGATGCCTATGGAAGCGAATGTAATTGATTTCCAACAAAGAGCATTTATTTTTCCCATACCCATTGTTGATTTCGTACCATTTACACAGGCATCCCTCCAGTGGGACAAGTTTAACACTTTATTGGCCGTAATAAATGACAATGACATGCACACCCTCTCACTCTCAAAGAGACGTGATATATATCGTAATTGAAACCTCCCTCGTGAGTCATGACTTTTTCATCATTTTTCCCTTGTACACAACAAAGACTTTCGGTCCAAGCGCGAACATCCTCCGAAGTAGAAAAACATGCTGAACTCGAAACTGACCGTAGTTGACATCAAAGTATTAGATTAGGTGCTAAATGATAATCTACGGCGACCTTTAAGAGCTGCATATGATAAGCGTCTGTTCGACTCGAGGTACGCAGATTCAAGGAATTCATTACAAAGTGTAGCTTAAAAACTGACTGACAAGTGATTTTCCTTTCGATGAGAATGAAGCAACTGTTAACGCGTGAACATATGAGAATTATCATAACTGGACCTTCGCATTCTTACTTTAGCCATCATATAAAGCAATGGGTAAGAATTACAGGGAGCAATAACGTTACCATAAACGCATTCTTAAGATTTCTTCATTTACATGGCCACCCGAGTCCGATAAACATTAGCCTTTGTGAATGGCTAGAGAATCGGGAAATGCAAAATTTGCAATTTCATCTCGAGTGGAGAAAAGTGGGGATGACCGCAGCCACAGGGTGCAGTCACAGTGGAAAGGTCAATTACTTAATTGATCCTTATTTTTTAATGATGACCTCGACCTCGTCGTTGATCACTTTCAATGGAATTTTTACTCATCGAGTACTTATTGTGATATTCACTCCCTCCAACTTGAAACTGAGGAGCAACCTTCTCTGGGAAACCATCTCATGCATGCGTGCCTCGCATTTCATGCGCACACCACGAATTTTTCATTTTGTCAATTTTCAGTTGTGAAGGCAAATCCACCGCACGGCATCATCATCATTGAATTCATGGTAACGCATTGAATCATGCTGATGAACTACCCCATTTTGTATACTCTCTTCCGTCTCGCTTGATTCTGCTTTGTTTCGACGTTTTGCTCATTCCAAATACCTCTGAACTGCAGCCAATTATTTACAGGGTTTCCGTTGTTTTAGTCAAAAATCGACGTGACATTGTGTCATTCGAAGACTCCCTCAAATTGAGTCGCAGGGTCAATCAGGGAGCAAACTGTAGTAGCGCGACCTTGTCAAATTTTCAGAAATTCATTGAAGAGCAAAGTGGTTGACAACAAAATGTTACTTGATCAGATTGATGAAGACTCCACATTTTCACATCACAGTCATTCATTATTGCGTATCTGTATAGAACTCATGCTTTGTTTATTTAAGCACACACGTATCCTTAGGCGCCTCAGTTACTGGCAAGCATTGATATGCTAAAAGGCCGGTTAATGCGGCACACAGGTCACTATACATTTTAACTAGAAAACATTATTCAACTCCTCCACGAGGCTCTAAATAGTAATTGATGGCGAAAACTCGCAAGAAGTTTACGGTTCATGACTCTACCAACGCGTGAATACGATGCCAACTTGTTTGGAAACAATTTTTTGTTTCGACTTAGCGCACTTAATGTGTATAGTCAGAGTGAAGAAAAAACCATGATTTTGTGATATTAAAGTGTCATTGTGGGGCAAGGTGGTGATAAGCACGTGCGCCACTGGATTATTATTACAGCTTTGATTAAGAAAGCACCGAACGGACGTCTTGCGTTAGATTTCATGCGTGGTTTTGCACTACTGCGGCATAAAAAAACATAATCACGGCTATTTTGCAAGAAAGGAAACTTGTCAAAAGTTAGAATAAATTCTTCAACTTATTAGCATACATGCACACAAGTCAACTCACTTACAGATGTGCGTACATCCTCTGGTCATTTTTGTGTAGAATTAATAACTACACTATCATGATGGATTACAAGAAAGGATAACATTTGCATGTTTACCTTTGTTGTCTAAACTTTGGCTTTTTGAGGTGATGATGAGTCATTTTACGAAATTCATAAAAACACCATCGTCATCAACCGTTCATATTCATTCTGTCAAGAATCACGTCATTTTTTGCCAAAAGCAAAATGTTTGAATGCATATATTTTTTGCTAAAGACAACAGTTTGCATGAACTCTAACAATTCTGTGAAACAATTGTGTAAAGCTTTAAAAAAACGTCGAGTCTTGAAAAATTTGGGAAATCATATTGTTTAAGAGCGCAAACTGCATCGTCATCCCATCATAAAGCACATTTTTCCAAATAGTTGTCAACTTCACAGGTGAAATAATGGTGGAATAAAAGAACTCCATAACTGCCCATATCTTGTGTCTCCTCTATATTAACGGCCATTTAAGATGAGAATGGCATTTGAATAAACATCTTTTTACCACAAAGCATTTAACGCGATGTGACGACGCTTTACAATGGCATAAGGATGACTGTTTTTGCTGTTGTACCACACAACACTCCAAAACGATCTTAATGGACGTGCGTGCGTGGAGGAACGGAGAGATAAACGGAAGCATGGAGAAACAGGATGAATTCTTATAGTCGTTAATTTGACAGGAAGAGAAGCTAAGCGACATGTGTTTAATTAACAAAGAGCTTTGGTCCTCTAAGCGTTTTTGTCTCTTCGATGGAGCTTTATTCGTCGGAAAAGGTATGATTGACAACCTCGAACTATTTCAGAAAGAGATAAGCTATATTCATGACAGCGTCGTGTATGATTGAGGTACCTCATAAAATGACGCTGGGACGTGGTTACTTTAAATGCAGGAGCGTAAGTCACTCATGAGAACGATATTAGATGTGACTTCTTTGAGGAATTTGAGAATTGTACCTAAGCCACACAATAGCATGGAGGAAATACACTTTCAGATATTTTAACTGGAGACACTACAACGCCTGTTTAATACACACGAGTGAGTCAGCAAAATGCTTTCCGCTTGTTGTCGCCTTGTGCTTAAAATAGCGGACGAGATGAACTCAAAAAGGGGAAAGTCGGGGAAGGAAAAGTAGAACGGCTTTAACAACGCTGGCGTCGTGTACACAACTGATTAGAGGAAACGCGTAATATTTTTGTCATTATATTTTTAATGTAGCGTCGTCAATCATCAATTGGATTTTCTCCCTTTTTTCCTTTAATATGCTGCCTATTTTTGGCCGAAAAAGATGTGAGGGCGTTCAAGGCATCTGGCATCATTAAAGAGGGCTCTTCATTTTTTATTTTTAAAAACCACACGAAGAGGAACTTCTTTTTGTTGTCTCTTTCAGTAAAAAATCAGGCGAGTTTTTTTATTATCACCATTACTTATAAATATTTAGTACCATTTTTCAGCAGATTTTATTAGTTCGTCTGCAAAATAGTAGATTTTGAGTATCTGCATCTCACTCATAAAATTGGGTTTCTGGGAATTGCCGAAATAGTTATGCTTGGCGCACCACATTATATTGACTTTTGCCTCGATTTTCCATCTGAGTTGCTCCCATACATTCTAATAGCTCATGATAATGATAGACGATCAACCCCTAATAAATATGCGACAGACAAATTTACATAAATCAGGATTCCTGTCTGTAACAGGAAAATTGCTATTTAAAAGCGGACGCTTTGCTGGGGGAGATTACAGAGGATGAAACCTAGGAAAATGATGGTCTTGTATCATAGTGGTAATAAAAGTTGAGGCATAATGAAAAATCAGAGTTTATATTGAGACCCCACCAACTCGCGTATTTCATTAATCACAAGTTGCACCAAACGCTGTGTTTTTCCTGTGTGATACGAAGCACACAACTCAATTTGCTTGCACCTTTTTAATTACATAATTAAGGCTCTAGAGTGTCTAGCATTTCCTCGGAAAAGGTGTGCATTGAAGTCAATTTGCATACGTGTTCACAAAGATTTACGAAACATTTTTTTTTTCGTCCGCAAGGAAACAGCAACTGTATATACTAACAAACAAACGTGATGCAGTCATTTTTTTGTATAAAAAAGAGCATTTGCCAACACTGCAAAGAATAACAGGTTCAAAAATGGCAAGGCTATGTAATTGTTGGTACTCACGTAATTCTCGTGTTGCCAAAAGGGCACTTTGCGAGTGAGAACATTTAATTTCAAAACGTATGGCGTTGGCTACTCTTTTAGACTCGAAATTCGCCTCCAAAAAACTTTGTTTGTACATTTGTAACATGCATTAACTACAGGGATATATGTATATACATCAAAGATAGCATGATTTTTAAGCATGATTCATAACAATTTCATGAAAACTTTTATTTGACAGAAACGTTTCAGTATTTTTTTGAAGTAATGAACAAACCTAAAGTAAGACAATACGTGCGTTTAGTCTCTTGCTTGCATGACTAGCATGACATTTGATGTAGCCTCGTGTGCAGCAACGCGTATATGACACAAGTGTCCCTCTGAGAACGAGTCAACCTTTCAGATTACAACGAGGGTTCATATTTTACCACAACAATATTTATTGCGATTCTCGAACTCAAAGTAATCACAAAGTTTTATAGTAAGAGGACGATTATATAACTTAAACCAACGGCGATTGCAAACCGCAACATTTTCAGAGTTGTACCAAAACCATGTACATTTTCCCCTGAAGAATGAAGCAAGTAAATCTCGACATTTGTGTGTCTTGTATTTGTCTGCTGCATCGGAAATTGCAGGCGATTTCATGTACAAATGAAATGCACTTGATTAATTGCACTTCGTCTGCACAAATGTGCATCATGTTAGACAGAAAATTGCAAACCTGTAATTATTAGCCATGCACCATGCTTGTTAGTCTGCGCAATTCTTTCTCTCTCTCCTGCAGCACATTTCCAATTTTCGCAGCGTGAACAATCAATCACATCACAAATTGCAAGTGACTGGACGGACAATTGTGAAAATTGTATCATATTTACAAGATTCGCAGTAATTTCCACATGTGAAAACATATGAATCCTCATTTCGTCGACGTGTGCAGTTTGACAGTGAGGCACAATACAAAGCCAGTCAATTGACGTCGGATAAGATTAAGACGTAGTACATTTGTTACAAATGAAAGCGAAATAGAGAGCTCTGCAAAAGTGAACAGTTGAGTCGACATGCCGCTGCGAATCTCCTCAGGTATCTTTTTGTTTCTGAGTAGAAACCATTCGAAGGCCAATTATGAAACTGCATACAAAACTGCATATAGAAACTCTTCAGAGTCAAGTCATTATCAGATTCGTCACGAAGTCTTGTGCATGGATCGTCGACTAACACAAACACAATATTATTATCTATAAGAAAAAAACCATGCTTTGTATCACTTGAGTATAAATGCACTTCGAAAAACAAACATGAAGATTCGCGAATCGTGTAAAAGGTTGAACAAGTCCTTTGGATGGATAAAAAACGATGTGAACACATTAAAGGCCTTCTATTAAAAATAAAAAGTTGCATGCCATTTAATTGGAGTCAATTTAGAAAAAGCCGTTATCATGATGGGAAGCCGGCGGCTTGTGGTCAACAGACGTCAATACGTAATGCATTTTATTCATTAATTTTCATACAGGACAAAAATAAGTGTGAGACGTTGTTCTCTCTCTGAAAAAATGATCTCATTCAAATTAACTCGCATCATCTCTTTCACACACGCCAGCTTCTTAATGGTTTGGGAATGTTTGGTGCATTGTTTTCCACAAGAAATGGATAAAAAATATTTGATGTATTTACACACTCTACCCATTATTGGTTCACATTTTCACTTACTTTGCTCTCAAAAAGATGCTCGTTATAAAATGAGGCTTTTAGCCATTTTTAGGATCATCATCAAAAACAAAAAATGATGAGCAGTAATGGAATAATATGATGAACATTGGTTGACCAGAGAGAGGATGATGGGCAAATGAAAAATTCACGACAATAATGGAGTCTAAGGAAACTCTCTCACAAGCAACAGGAGGAGCGTTGTGAAGGGCCTGTGAGATCTTGTGTCTGCACACAAAGAGTGCATTTGCCCATAAGCATGTAGTAAGCGTCATGAGATCGGGTGTAATTGTTGACTGCAAACGAGCACAATATGTGTAACACTGCTGCTCTGCGTCGTTATTTAAAAATCTACCCATATCTCACACAATTCTGCGAGCACAACACACGCTTGCCACTCGAACATGCAGAAATGCATAGGACACTGCATCATTCTTCAAAGGAGAGGTATATAAAGCACAGGTGGAGAGTTAGCCAGGCATCAAACACCTCTCAGCATTCATCAAACTCGTACATCGCATCTCGTCGCTGTGAGGACTTTTCAGTGTTTTCACTTTCCTTCTCTTACCCTCTCTCTGTTTCTTATCGAAATCGAAAGATTATAATAGTTGTGCTGTGTCACAAAACAACTACTTTTGCCCTCTTCCTTTGTTCGACTTTAAAAAATTTTCGCTGTAAGTGTGTTGTAGTACAATAGTAGCGATCAAAACGATCTTCTTTTTTTAGAGGCCACAACAATAGCGACTTCTGCAAGTCATTTTAGAAACTCCTCAAAGTTTTCCAAGTGTTTTCATTACTAGCGCATTGAATTCGAGTAGGTATAAGTAAAATGTATTGTCGACGAAATGAAAGGGAAGTCAATCAAGTAGATATTTTTTTGGGGTGAAACAAGACAAGTGAACAAAGGAGAGTACATGTAATGTCGAGAGAGAAACGCACACACAAATCTGATATAATTGACAATCACGACGAGAAGAGGGCCGGCAAGAAGGAAGAGTTAATTTTGAAGTGCATCTGTGCTCACCACTCTAATTGTATAATTGATTGGGAGCACTTTTATTTTCGAAATCGAGCAACCGGTCCTCTCCTCCTTCTCCTCCCTTCACTCTGGTTGTTGTTGATTTTTTAAAAAAATAAACGTCAAATTTGGTGATATATTTTGTTTGTTTGCAAACGTGTGTGTGTGTGCGTGAGTGTTTGTGCGTCTCTCGTTAAAAAGGGGGAAGCGTTTTTCTAAAGTGACAAAACCAGTTTGGTCTGTTCGCATTTTGCATAAGACTTGCCCTTTTGTTTTTTTCCTGTCGTCACTTGGAAATAGGAACTACCCTACTTTTTTGCTAATTAAATCGTTTTGAAAAGTTAATGAGAATTGAGCATATTTAGTATAGAGAAATGGAGTTTTTTTTTTAAAAAAAAAGTTGATTCTTCTGAGTGGTAGGGAATGGGCTCTGGTTGAGTATATTGGGTAGTTATTTTTGAATTCGGTTGTCATTTCAGTAATTCAAGATGAAGACCCTCGCTTTGATTGTCGTTCTCGCTGCCGTTGCTTGGTCTCAGGATGCCAAGGAGAAGGAAGCAGACAGGCCCAACGTCTTCCAAAGACTAATTCCTGCCGATGTTCTCAGAGGTGAGCGTGACAAGACAAGGATGACTAATCATGGGAACTCTCTGTTTCATTTTGTTCATATCGTTTCCTTGCAGATTTCCCCGGAACTTGTTTCGCATCCACGAGATGTGCCACCTTCGAGCCAGGTGCGTCTTGGGACCTCAAGCCATTCTGCGGAAAGTCCACTTGTGTTGCTCAACAGGTATTTTTCCACCCAGTAATTCACTGAAGGTGAAGGCAATTTCAAAACGATGTAATCATCGTCACTCACACGATATTTGGTATTGAAAACCAGGGCCGCCTCTGGGAATTAGTTGAGGACTGTGGCCCACTCCCCAAGCCAAACCCAAAATGCAAACTTTCTGACAAAACCAACAAGACCGCTGACTTCCCCAACTGCTGCCCAATCTTCGAGTGTGAGGCTGGAGTCACTTTGGAATACCCTGAGGTCCCTCAAGCCCCTAATGCCGGGCCAGGAAGCGCTTCTGCCGCGGCTCCTGCTGGAACTCAGGCCGTCAGCGCTGCCAGCAAGCAATAATTGAATGCATACGTCAAACACTGCAACGTTCGACAAACTCTCGGATGATGATTCTCGCGTGATACCAAAACCGCAAGCATTTTCCACTGCAAATTCCATCTGATCAAATTTTCCATTACTTCCACCGTCTCTCAACACAAAGATTTATATGTATACCTAAACACACACATATATTCATATTTAAAAGGATTTTTTTCTTCGCGAGTATGACCCTAAAGTCCAAGCCAACTGTGATCTTCGCCTATGCATTTCTCAGAGCAATTTTTCCAAGAAAAGGAAAATCTTGAGTCCTACAACCTATCTTAACGTGAACAATGATATCCGTTCTTACACATTCCTCTAAGGTTTCACATCTCAAGGACCTATGCTCAATGGCGAACAACTTGTCTCTAAATCGTTTCCTTATCACTGAATAGTTTGTAAAGAACTTACTTTAACCTTATTTCTCTGTCTGTCCGCCTTTTATCGTCTCATACATTCTACAGCTCGTTATACTACTTTATACTTGTTATACAAAAACTTTTATATTTTTAGTGTAGATTTCATAGTATCTTTTAAAAATATATATTTTAGTTTTTGTCAGCTTGCCTGACACTGCGTGTCTCTCTTTCTACACCACCTACAGGTCTCAAAAGATTTTACAGATTCTCTTTGGGCAAGCAAGGATATGAACATACACACAATTTTACCCTGGAATGCTTTTCCTTGAAAATTTTCCGACTCTCCAGGGAGACAACGATTTTATCCAGCATTTTTAAAGGAAATGTACCGTTGTTCGCATTTATGAAAGATATTTGAAATAAAGGATAATATAATGTATAACTTGTTCACTTAAAAATATGGAGTGAAAGTTCAACTTGATTGTTG
This sequence comes from Alloscopus bannaensis, assembly GCA_027743745.1. NCBI lineage: Eukaryota > Metazoa > Arthropoda > Collembola > Entomobryomorpha > Entomobryidae > Alloscopus > Alloscopus bannaensis. The sequence continues at coordinate 79,306 of JAHZMW010002254.1, read as the reverse complement.
CATGCATCCTTATACGCTCAGAGGCAATGGTTGTGTGATTTTGGGTGTTAATAGCCCAAGCTTTTGCAATATGGCCTTGTTTTAATGACGACGGAACTTGCATGTCGATATTATGGGATATTATGGTGCAATGAGGTAGAATATGGTAATCCCATAAGGGATGCGCCAAATTAGAAGCCATAGTAGCTCACGCCAGCTAATGAACCATCGCTCAAACAAAATAATCCCTGTGAGCCAACCGCAAAGTCAGGAAAGACTCGACTGTTCTCATGCACGAAAGGAAAAACTGTGTGCTCAGGTAGCGCACATGTAAATCCGTGGATTTACAATTAATGCTGAGAATCGTAAGCGTGAGCTGCATGCAACCATTCTATAATTTATTGCTTAAAGATCCTCACAAGAAACGCATGCAAGCGTGTGTGATTCATTATTACAAAGAGTTCCACAGTCCGGGAATCGTACATACTACAGAGAATGTCAATGGAAACCACGCTGACGTCACAATTATCACGATACAAAATGTACAAAACAATACCGACCGATAGTTCTGGCGTTTTTCTCAAAAATCGAATGCCTCTCTCGCTCTCTACACAAAAACAGGGTAATTGTATTCTCATACTATGATTACACACGGAAACCTCTCTGCAGAGCGTTATACATGTATTATTTTATTATGGTGCTCGAAGAATTAACGTGTATCCTATTGGAGGTTTTTCGTTTTTAACAATTGTTATACATTAGATTATACTACTGAAGATTAGTTTTTTTTTCTCGTGTTTTTATGGGTGGAAACCTCTTCTCCAGCTTTTCCTTGAACGTAAATAACTTACGGTGGTGCTTCATTGAAGGCATAATATATTTATATATTATATTAGTTTGGTCTGAATAGAAAGCTAAAGCCCCTGAAATATTTGATGTCACAGATAATGTTTCTCAAAAAATTACTCTAGTACAATATGTTCCATAACATTATATTATTTCGTTTAACAGTTACTACAGCTAATAAAGTTCCCCCCGTTTTTTATAAATGCTTTGATTAAGAAAGACGCACAGCTATCAAATATTATGCTCGACTAGCTCATACAGAGAATTATCAACAAAGGCAGGGTGCACATGTTTGGTAATCATATATTGTTGTCAGTAAAAATAGTCTAAAGCTAAGTATAAATCCCTACACAAAAACGAAATTAATCAGCCACTGTGTATCAGGATTTGATTGAATCCATCTTCATGTAAGCAACAATGTGTACTTTACCACCAACACAAATACAAAACACAATAATAGAAAATATGTGAGACCAAATCAGACCATGAATATGGGATATTTTTTTAGGTATTTTTAAATCGTTACACTTACTCGATACGCAAACCGATAAATTATTATAGCATTCATTGGTATATATTAATAATATTATGGTGTTAATACTCGGGCGACGGAATCTTGTAACAACTCGCACAAACGACTAATCAAAAAATCTTGACAGTTGTCAGTTTCTCTGGATTCCTACTGGTTAATTATTGGACTTGTCAAACTTTTTCCTTCAATACACACGCTACTCAACATAATGTGTGAAGTACGACGTACATAAGGGCGTATATTGATCACCATTAATGTCATTTGTTTTGGCGCAAATGCTGAGCTACTGTATCCAGCATGGTTGCCTGACTCTTGAAATTTTTCAAATCTAGCAATCTAATTAAAGTATACAAATGATATATAAATTTCTATAAATCAGTACCTACATGACCTAGTCCCAGTACAAAAACCTTAGCCTATCTGTACCGAATTGTTAGTTTTCTTGTTTTCCCATGTCTTGACGAGGAAGATTTATGCATGGTGACAGTGACAATGTGACGGATGTGATTTATCTTAATAAACTACGAATTTCTTCCTTCTCGGCAGCTTCCACGTAAGATACTCCGTCCGGTGTTTTCCCGTCCGTGGAAGCGCCCTATAAATCACAAAAATATATCTTTGCTGATTAGCCTTTTATTTTACTCAATAATTACAAGACTCATGTAAAAATGATTTTCGCACCTTCTCTATAAGCAACTGCACGCAAGCTGTATGACCTTCCCATATCGCTGCAAGAAGGGGACTGATTCCATGCTTATCTGTGGCCTACAAAGGATGCAATCGCAAAATAGCACACTTTAGGCATATTTCAAAATACTACAGTTCCAGATTTACTATAAACCGCACTAGATTACATTAACGTTAGCGCCTTTTGTAAGTAGATAATCGATGACTTCCAGCTGCCCGTAGTCAGCGGCATATAAGAGGGGTGGACGTCCGTCTACCTCGTCATTGATGTTGATGCCCTATAAAAACGAATAAATTACGGTAACCACCACTAATTGTTAATAAAAATTCGATGCAATCACTAAAAATTGTAATCACTGCAACAATAAATCCAAATCACTCCAAGCTACCTTTTTCTCCACAATCTCGCGAACCTGATCCAAATCCCCATTTTTAATTCCCCACACCAACTCACTCATCTTGATCGTGAATTCTTGTCAACGCCTTGCAGCAAACTTTGCGTTACACTTCTTCAATCACAAATTCGAATCTCCTCCGTCTTCCGTCCGTTGAAAAGACTTACAGCATCTAAAAAATGAGACAAGTCACCCTTAAAATATATCATATTCAACGGGCTACACCAAGTACTAAATCCACAACAATCAAACCCCTAGCCAACAAGTCACTACAAATTTAAACTTTCAACCTATTTTACTTATTAACACTCACCGATCCGTCACGAAACCCTCCGCAAAGTCCTCAGTCACCAATCTCCCTCTTCCTTTCGATTCCACCTGAGAAATTGACAGAACGATTAGTCGAAGGTTAGCAAACAAACACACTTTTCTACCCTTTACTAAACAATTGACAATTTCCCCATTTTTTTTTACAATTATCCCATAACAATTTCATTGTATTACTCACGTTTTTTTCCTCTATCCTTCCTCCGTCTCAACTACGTTCCTCCCTTCACCCTTTGGTTATCGACCGTCAATAAATACCAGGCGTTCTATTGAGTCGAAAATAATTAATCAAAAGTTACTTTTCATGTTACCCTTACAACACAATCACTCATAAACACACTAAGTACTCCGCTATAATACGTTCTATGTGCACTTTCTTGTGGTATCAATTTACTGAAAAAAATCTACAACAATTGCTTTCCTCTCAGGGAAAAAAACAAGGATTCTCTTATATATGAATGAAAATGATATCCTAGTTTCAACCTTTTATTGATATAGAGTAGGAGGCATCATCCTGAGAACTCGAATGATCCTTATATGTGACGAGTGTAGATGAAAAAAATTGTAATAATTATATGACTACGATTATACTCACAGTAAGACAGAGGCACGGACGAAAAAAAGGGTGAAAGATGGACAGTTAGTAATTGCAAAAATGTACGGGAAGTCTCTCTGTTGCTCTTGGTAATAACTTGAAATGCTCGATCCTTCATACATAGCGAGTCAAGTAGAAAAAAGAGTAAGAGCTCTAAAAAAGCTGCATTTCACAGTTGTCTAGGAAAAGAAGAGCATTGGATAACACACACAAAAAGAATGGAGTCCGGTCTCACATACTCAACAAGAGACGAGATAATATTACTTTTTTCCCGTATACGGACTCTCAGAGTTATAACAGGGTGGTGGTGGTGTGTGAATAAATGTGAAGAGCGATGCCCAGGTTTGAGAAGGGATGATGTTTCGCGTATATGTCCATCCTTGTATGAACATTCCCTCATGTTACCTACTTGGGAAATGGCATGTTATACCAGTCTGGGCACAAGGGTGAGAAGATGAGTTCCCTACCGTTGCGCGTTGCCCTTGACAGGACGCCCCGAAATAGAGGGGGTTGTTTCATTCCCTTGTGGAAGACTTGACCTTTTTGAGGTATATTATGTGGGTATGAAATGAGAAGTGTGAGATTGGTATATAAGATTTAATAAGGCTGTCGTTGCGAAATTAAAACTCGAAATGTTTGAGCTTTTGAATGTAGCTTAAGATTTATAGCCTTTCAAAGCTTGTGATATGACATTACCACTGGCTAAACGATTCTGCTATGATTTAAAAGAGGACTCGTAATATACACAAGGGCAGATTATGAGTACCTCGCATTATGTAGAGAATGCTTAAGGGTAAAACCATATCATTTCTTTTTCATATGCTGTTTTAGTTTTTCAAACTCTATTTCTTAATCCACCGAAAACATCAAGTAGGAAGCTCTCTAGTTAGAGGTTGAAGGTACTCTACGTACTGGGTGAAGAAGTACGCTGCAAGTTTATCAAGCATCACCCTCCGCTGCTCGTCTGCACTTATGCAACGATTTTTTACGCATCCATTCAACAAGGTGTCAGAACAGGATAATCTTCACTTCCTGTGCAAATGCCGAACTGCACCAGCTACCGTACCTTCAGCTTGTTTCGTTCAACTTCCTACTCGTTTTGCTCACTTGAGGATGATGATATTGCTCATGAGCTTATCCAACGCTAGCGTGAAGGTACTTGCTGTAAAGAGGCTGTGTACTATGGGTATACGTTGCTTCTGCATTTGAAGAACTAGTCTCTGGTTGCAGTATTAGAATGAATAATTAACGCTTATCTCTATCTCAAGATCAGTGTCTGCTTGGATTTCAGTTTTTATGAATATTTCTACAGCTCAGCGTGTGCGTACTGCTTGAGCGTTATTATAACCGATTACGTCAAACATGCACTCGCGATCAGTGCTTACAAGTGGATGCATATTTACAATTCGCTCTCGTCCGGAACTAGAAGGGTTGCATGCTCTTCTCCCCTCCTCACGACACATTTTTCTTTTTGAGCAGATTTGACCAACTCGGTAGATTGTTTTTTTTATTCATAGCTAATCTCTTAATTAGACTACTGACAACAACGGAATCATTTGGGAACAATGTCGTTCACAATCAACTGTCACATACACGTAGTTAGTTGACAACACCTGACTGAAGCGATTACATACGTTTAAAATACTTACTATTGACTAACAGAATTCGTGGAATAAAATATTCTCAGAAAGAGGCTACGCCTTCATTCGTGCATTTAATAAATAAACCTAGATCAAGGACCATCGCTACAGGAAGTCTATACCTAGTCCCAACTGGACACCTCTAACCACCCGATCTCCTTTCGAAAACCTATATGGCCAGCAGTAATTTACTTCTATTCTCGCTATCTGTCCAAGTCTTATCGCCAGTCCTATTCCGTACGATGCTCGGAAATCCTTCAGCATGGTTTGGAAACTCTGAGCGAAATCCTCAGCTGCAAAAAGAGAGGGGCAGTAGCCACTTAGCATTTCACTCACAAACGACTTTTTGAATTTGAAAAAAATACAAAATGTTTGCTAATTTAGCTATGAACATACTATTGAAGGATGAGTCGTTAATATTTCCTGCATTGAAGAAAGCGTGTGTTCTAAAAAATTCTCCAAAGGACCCACGACCAAATCCGAACGGCAGCGGTGCATAAAGATGAATTGCTGTTGCCCAATAGGCCTGAGTTATAAAATCCAAAATTAAAATGGTTGATGAACATTATTCTACAAAAAAAATATAAAATAATCTACGGCAACTGTTCCCACCTTTCCACCTAGCGCATCATTCCCACTGCGAGCACCCAAGCTTTTCATCTCAAATCCTCTCACGGTTTGGGGACCACCAAGAAAGAATAAATCACTTATAGTATGCGTATTAGCACGTGAATCAAGTGGTCGCAGTACGCCAAAACGTAGTGCCCCTTGAAGTACCTGCATATCAAAATGGTATTAATCCTAAGCTACAAACTTCAATGAGCACGTAAATCTCTGCTACTCTATAACATATTATATATAATCAACAATCATACCAAACTATGAGGCAGTGGTATGTTCGCTTGAAGCTCTGAATCATGTTTAACAAAAGCGACATCACCGCCCAGACCAGCATACTCCTGTACCAACTTCAACAGCACACCGGATGATGGAAAAATAGGATGATCACGATGGTCGACGGTCATAATGTGACGAAGAGCTGACTTGAATGTATGGCCACTTTGTTCGCGAACGGAAAATGACGTTTGTCTTGACGAGGCTTCTACCTGACGCCATGCTCCTTCCCACTGCATATTATGTCTGACCTGTAACGTAATTATAAACGCCAAATTAAAAAAAGAAACGCAGGTATTTAAAAAATCACGTCGTTGAACTCTCTTACTTTTTGAGCAGACTCAAAGGCAAAGTCAAGCAACGCTCCGGTGCAAAACACGGTGTAACTGGACCAATATGCTGGATTATTTTGATGAAACAGTGTCCCGGACACACTAAACAATCAGAAGCCAATATAAAGAGTTGAAAGTATTACAACCAGTAAATACATGGTTCCTTTTTCAGATTAAAAAAAAATCATTTTGGTCAGCTTAACGCACTCTGCATTCCAGGAACCTCCAAGGGGCTTCACCGCCGTCAAAACCGAACTTTTGTTAGAATCCGAACCAATCGTGTGCTCAACGCTGATTCGCTCACCTCTTCCGAGAATGTTTGGCAGTCGGCACCCCAGTACCAGAGATCCTTCATTTGCACCGATCATGGTGTTAATGCCTCCCACAAACCTTCCGCTTTCGCGAACATTGTAAATGACCTACAACATTGAATCATAACAAACAATTAAATATCCTCACGAAGCAGAAATTCTAGATCGCGTGGCAACCAACAAATACAAGACTTAAACTTGCCTCATATCCATCCGGTGACGAATCACTAACATCGATGATAATTCCCACTTCTCGAAAGCATCCCAACTTCTCAAGCTTGCTTTGAACAGCACTTGCCTTGAAGACAAGCTGCAATACAAATTATCCAACAAGAGAGCAACCTAATCAATCCAACTGATTAACTCAACTACTACAACGAACTCCAAGTTCTTGCCAATAGTAAATGGTGTCTACCTCGTTGAAAGTGGTTGCCTTGAATAGCTCTTGAACACTGTAGGAAATGTAGTCATCTTTGGTTCGACTCAGCCCGTTGATACGAATATTCTCCACCCGGACCGGAACCGTATCCAAATCAATGGCAGGCCCGTCCACCGATTTCGCAACCCCATGAGGCTGCTTTCTTGGCTGCAAATAAATAATATGCAAAACCACCATTGTCAGTATTACAGCCAGTCATTGTCAAATATGAGATGAAAGTGTAATTCAGCTATTCAAACGCTTAGCTACAAATTATATATGATAGACGCATTATAATATCCCGTCGTAGTTTACCTTTGCCTGCCCAGCTCCCATGGGCACTCGCTTGCGGCGACGTTTCACTAAAAACAGATCAAGAAACAAGTCACACACACTGCCAAAACTACAACGACTCAATCATTTTGTGTATTTACTCGCTACAAGCCACTAACAACGAACAAAATGACCTTGAACTAATCAACGAAAGAGGTCCACTAAAATTTACTTAAATGTGTCACGAAAAAGGTGAACTACGCTCTAAAGTTGAAACTAAATGTCTGGTCAAGCTCTTAATTAATCTGTGAAATGAAAGGCGACTACCAATAAATTAATCGTTCCCAAATCTGATATTTAGAAGCAGAAAATTTAAAATCAAAACATTCCTAAACTACGTTACCAATCTACAAAACCAACAATCCAAAACGAAGACCGGCTACTAATTAAAATAAAAAACTCTTCCAAACTCCGTTAAAACATCTCAATCAGCTGACTCCATAATCAGTACAACAATTCAAGGTTACTTAAAGCATGAAAGTTGTAAAACTTGACAAACAATTAAAAACAGTTACATACATCACAAGTCACAAGTTGTTTTACACAGGGATAAAAACCGTGTGTTCAGAACTCTAATGGATGGCCAATCAAATGTAAACTAACTAAACTACAAAAAGGACCCAAAGGTCGTGGCCGCTGCACCGGGTGTTCAGCAAAAGCTGTACTTACCCGTCCTCCCGGAATATTCGCTAAATACACGCAACTCTCTAATTCCCTAATTTAAACACGGTAAACACACAAATATCCTTGATCATCTCTCACGAGAGGTTTTTTTTTCTCTTTGCACAAGGCACATTTCTCTTCCGAAACAAAATGATCATGTGTACAGTACAGAAATGTTGAGTGTGTGATGTAAACTCAAAAAAATGATTGGATGAGATCATTTATAAAAAATACTCCTCACCACTTCAGTATCGGTGTAATAGTAGGCATGAGGCCATGAGATTCCCGGCTTCTCACCGCACCCCAAAGGGGGCATCTTGAGACACCTCGAGTTGTGACGGGTGGAGCACACAAAAGGGACAGGATGGTTTCTATGAAAATCATAGAGAGAGCTTTGCATTTTCAACGCTGCTGCTCTGCTCTGACTTGCGTTGCGAGAATGCATTATTGCCATGCTCTAGCAAATGCATGGCAGTCACACCGCACCGCATCTTATTTTCAGTAAGGCATGGCAATACTCACAAACTGCATACATTGCTTGCTTGTGGAAAAAGCATTTTTTAAATACACTCAACGCTAGGGAATAGGGACATTAAGATTATGGACGATGTCTGCCCTGTACTCGACTGTGCACTGTCCAATTCTAGTCGCCTAAATGATGCACACTTTTCGTTGTCGTGAGCAGATACTTGATACTGAATGGTGGTGTACTTGGGCAATTCTTGATGTTGATGAAAATGTTTTGTTTTCAATGTTCCTCTCATACCTGGATACATGTATTATGTGATTTTCGTGTATATATGTGTCTATATAAATATATCAAAAAATATTATGTGGTCTCTTCATCTCACAAAAAAAGACCAAGGCACATAGGCACACACAAATTATCCTATGAATGAATAGCACACCATCCACTGTATGCTTCTTTATAGTTTTCCTGGGAATTGTTAAGAATAAAAGAATTACACTGAAATAGAATCTTTCTTCTCGTCACTACACTTTTCAACACAGAGAGTCAACGAGAGACCTGATTGTAACACTGAAAATATACATTTTACTAGCTCGATGAATGGAACGCGCTTTCTTCACCACTTCTCCGTGTGTTCTGCCCCCTTTCCCCTGGAAATTAGTGTAAAGTGACCCTGTTTTTGATTTACCCGATTTCCGTTGCCCTTAGTGAGAGCGTGTCTCTGGAATGAGAACCATAACGCTAATTTTGGCGTCGTCGTGACTGCTCAGAGTGGGGCTAGAGCAATAAAAGTTACTAGGTATCAGGAGACGAGGTATCGAGGTGGGACTGAAACAACCAAAATTGTCTCCTTACCATGCGCAGAAGACTGTATCGCCCTGTGTTCTGGAAACGGACTGGAGCTGGCGTGCGGATGCGAAATAGGTAATGCAGGAGTTTAAATTGTTAATGGGAATACTTGAGCGAGGAGCGGGGGTTCGAGGTGTCCATGAGGTTGGAATCCGGACTCGGGGCGGATCTTGGGTACAGTCACTTGGTCAGGATTTTGAAGGCGATTGCTGAGTCTGCCGTGTCACTATAGAATGCTGACAGTAGACCTATATATTAACATGCCTATTTATACCAATGACATGCCTTAATGGTAGTTGCCAGTGTACAAGTTCAAACACGCTTACTGTGTACTGCTTCAATTTCTAGATTTCTGCACACCTTGAATTGAAGAACGTAAAGACTTGTCATTAATTCAATCTCGAATATGTTTGGGTGGGAGCATTTTATAACCAGTTAGGATAGACTAATAAAAAGTTCGTGGCTGCATTTTATTCTTTGTGAGGAATGCATGCTCAGTTATTAGGAGAGTCAATTTGTAAACTAAATGCTTGTAACATCAGAAGAAGGAACAAAGGTTTTTAAGCCACCTAACAAGGCTACACGAAAGTTTCTATCGTTAAATGTGTATACCTACTGCCCTGCAGAGCCACAAGGTTCTCTTTACTGCCAAGACTTGTAATTATGTTGACTGAAGTAGATTGTTAATGCGTGTGACTGGTTGATATATGTACAGGTTATCAGGACTTGGGCGAACAATCCATGGAGACCAGACTGAGCAGCAATTGGACAGCCCCGAGGAGGAGGGGAGTCAAGACACCTTCACGACAATTCCTCAGGACAGTCCATCCTCTCAGGACAGCCCACAACTGGATAAATATGTAGAAGACGCGTGTTCCTCCATTCCTCCAGGAAGCTGCATCCGAACGATAATTCCATCGAAAGCTCATCCTCCCCCACGAATGGGAGAATGGATGCAAATTTTCTCAGTAAGTCTCACCCCCCCCCCCCCTTTTACTTTTAAAAGCACTTTTCTTTCAAATTGAACAACATCCCTTGGTTTATGACGCGCATGTCGTCCATACAGTGGTGAAGTAAAGTCATCAAGCATATGCTAAAAACGGTGCCGTTAAACATAATGACGTGAATAAAATGCGTCGTGAAAATGATTTTATTTTGTGTTCTAAAAGTCCGATTTTGTGTTCGCAGGAATGGAGTCACCCGGAACGACTGATGGCCATTAATGAACTGATAGGAATCTGTGAAGCAACTCAAGTGCGTCACATGATGCAGATAATCGAACCTCAATTTCAGCGAGATTTTATATCATTGTTGCCTAAAGAAGTAAGTTTCCCGATTTGTGTCATACATCAAATGAATTTATTAGCATGTAGACAAGTCACTGCGGACTTTACGGACATTTTCGCCTCCCTTGATTTGATCCGCCTTGGAGTGGTGCATGAAGGCTATTCTATTGAATTGCTTATTAAAAAGCGGCCCCTTTTGTCAGCTTGGATACTGTAAACTTTTCCCTTTTAACCATGCGTACAACAGCATTCATGTATTTGAACGAGGCGACTAACGAAATCAGAAATCAGGCGGCCGTCAACTAGACGGCGGTCTGAAAGCTGACGTGCTACTAATCGTTTTGATATCGAGACACACGCCAAAGAATTTTTTAGAGAACAGTGTAAACGAAACAGAAACAGTCTAGACCAAGCTACCAATGAACTAGAGAACCAACCGATTTACATATTATTTTTTCTTATATTGTAGAAGCCATTTTTGTCAATCGTAGAGTGATGATGTAATGTATGTGTTAGTGGATGCGGTAATTAGTCAAATATTTAGAGTCAGTTGTCCACTCTTATCTAGTGGAGCAACTCTCTAAACGCTTTGCACACATTTCCGGGCATTTAGTTAGTGGCAAACCGATGTACATACCTGTTTTCACACGCAAATTCAGAAAACTGCTCACTTTGTTCAGTGCGGGGATTTTGCACATGTGTATTACAAAACATGTCACATCTCGTTCATATGTATGTGTACGAGATTTTTATTTGTGAGTGTATTGGGCTTTGGAAGCTGGGTCAGAAACACTAACCTCCGTACCACACCGTCTAGTTTATGTGGAGCCTCGGACGTGGAATAGTTTGTTAATTGCTGCTAATTTTAAAAAGTTGTTGAGTAGGGTTACACATATTTCCATAGGGCTGAAGTGAATGTCTATAACTTCAAGGTTCATGTATCACTTTTCCCTCAGAATGGTTTTGTACATTAAGTCTTCTTGGTAACCCTGTTGACTTCCTCCACTTCATACCGTGCTTGTCAAGCAGTGTGACGATTATCTTTAAGAAAATATTATGACACTTCATCTAGTTGGCTTTCTAAATACCTACTTAACAATACATCAATTCATAATTTCAGCTGTATTTTGTCATTTTAAGTACATTCTACATTCTGACCTTACAAGCGTCAACTTCTTCGGGTTACTATGCCTAACAATAATTTGATGACTGATTTATATTTTTATAGCTTGCCCTTTACGTCCTCTCGTTCCTGGATCCGCGTGATCTCCTCCGTGCTGCTCAAACATGCAAATATTGGAGAATTCTTGCCGACGATAATCTTCTGTGGCGAGAGAAGTGCAAAGAGGCTGGGATAGGTTATTTTAGTGCCATGTCAAATAGAGTACACCGACGGAGTCGCAACGCCACGAATGCACACACCTCCAACACCAGTTCTTCCGATGTTCCTAATACCCGATGGAAGGCTGCTTTCATGAAACAGCACTACGTAGAAATGAATTGGAAGCGGAAGGATACGAGAGATCACAAAGTTCTCAAAGGCCATGATGACCATGTCATCACTTGCTTACAGTTTTCAGGGTCCAGGTAATAAGGAATACCCATTGTTACAAAAAACCATCGTTGTGTCTTGTCTCCAATGACATTTTTAATTCTTGTGGGTTTTTATTTGGCTTCAGGATCGTGTCAGGGTCAGACGACAATACACTGAAAGTGTGGTCTGTGTATAGCGGTAAATGTATACGCACCCTGCTGGGTCACACTGGTGGGGTGTGGTCATCTCAAATGTCTGGCACCGTCATCGTTTCCGGAAGCACTGATCGAACTTTACGGGTTTGGAACGCTGACTCTGGCCAATGTCTCCACACTCTCTACGGCCACACGTCCACCGTACGCTGCATGCATCTTCATGGCAAGAAGTACGCTCAATTTTACCAAGCCCCTGTAGTTTATAATTATTTTTTAGTTAGCGAGGAGGTTAGTTTATTATGTAATTGAAAACACTTGTACAATTGTAATTTAAAAATTAATTTTGCAGGGTTGTGAGCGGTTCACGAGACGCTACTCTCCGAATGTGGGATGTTGAGTCGGGTGAGTGTCTACATGTCCTTGTTGGACATATGGCTGCAGTGAGGTGTGTCCAGTACAATGGTCAGCTAGTGGTTTCCGGAGCGTATGACTACATGGTCAGGATTTGGGATCCGGAGCGAGAAGAGTGCCTACATCAACTCTCAGGTCACACGAACAGGGTTTATTCATTACAGGTTGGTTTGAGATCTCTCCTTTTATTGGTCATGAATACCAGATTAATTCCTTGTGACTAACTGTAAACATTTTGGTTGTGTTGCGAATTGCGTAGTTCGATGGAATTCACGTTGTGAGTGGTTCATTGGATACTAGCATAAGGGTATGGGATGTTGAAAGCGGTGCTTGCAAGCACACTCTCATGGGCCATCAAAGTTTAACCTCAGGAATGGAACTTCGAGACAATCTACTCGTTTCAGGAAATGCAGACTCCACTGTCAAGATATGGGATATCTCCACTGGCCAGTGCCTTCTTACATTAGCAGGTGAGTTGCACACTCAATGATTTGGTGAATTGTCAAATTGTGGAAGGCTGTTGTGGGACACTGAAATGGAACTTTGAACTGACATTGGAAAATTCTTTAATTTTATTTTCATAGGTCCCAACAAACACCTCAGCGCTGTGACCTGTCTACAGCTTATTAATAAATTTGTTATAACGTCTTCCGACGACGGAACTGTGAAATTATGGGATGTTCGGACAGGTACTTGAACAACACACCTAATAATAATACATTATGTACAAATTTGAAAAGGACAACGTGACTCAGATACCTGTAACTTGAACAAATTGTGCTTATTTTTTTGCAGGAGAGTTTGTGCGAAATTTAGTGTCTCTAAGCAGCGGCGGCAGTGGTGGTGTCGTGTGGCGGATTCGCGCATCAGAGACGAAATTAGTTTGTGCTGTGGGAAGCCGAAATGGAACGGAAGAAACCAAGTTGCTGGTGTTAGATTTTGATACTGACGCCGTTGTGGTTGAACCATGAAATGTCCCTATTACACTTCTGAAATCCAACCTGGATTATTGAGTCTGAAAGCCATATTCTGAGAATCTTTATAACTGTCTAACTATTATGTAGGAAAAAAAATCATCGAAATCACGCACACACTTTAGATGCATACAACCATACATTACATACATACACTCAAACACATACACACGAGACGATGTGAATTCCCATATCGAGTCTTCCTGTTATCCTGATAGGTCAACAGATCTCTCATTCTAACTTAATTAATAGTAATCTGTGTACACTTATGGAAGATAATACGCTTCCGGCTGGAGATGAAGGGGAGGGAACTCGTCTCGTACCGTTGTTTAACAATAAAATTTAAGCGAGAAGAGAACTACAACTCAACCGTTAATACAAGAATCAAGATTGCGGTACAGTTTTTCCACCGACTATAGCTAGTTAAAAGTTGACTGAATTATTATTATGTATTTAGATTTGTAAGAGTACAGTAAGTAGGAGAGTATTTAGGAGTGTAATTGTAAGATGATTTTTTTTGATAGTCGGTAAGTGTTACTACTGCGAAACCACAAGTTGGTTCTGAATTCATCAAACACAAACCTAACAAAAACTCGACTGATTACACACGATGAAACGACAATGATGAATACAGTGAATGGCTGCACGTGAAGCCTCAACTAGATAAGCCTCTCTTTCTCAACCAAATCTGCGACAATTGTATATTGTGTCGAAGAAAATGCAAACTTAAGTCTACATTGTTGAAATTCAATAAGGGAGAAAGAGAGAAAGATATATATATATATATAAACAGGCTTTACTGCGTAATGCAATTTTTTTCTGGAGAGTGAATTATTTTGATGAATATTTGGTATGGGAATGACATGCTTTTGAAACACAAAAAAAAGTGGCGAGAATGCAACTTACGTACTGACAATGAAAATATGCTTTTGAGATAAGAGTTCAAAAAACACCCGATATTTTCTCAGTGGTTCAATTGTCTAATTAAGCGTATCTTTAGGATATAAAAATATACATTGTAAGTACGTATTTACAAACGAACTACAATACTGAGGCGTTTACATGGGATTTGAGCTCCTAGCATATTTATCTCGGTTTCAAGTTGTTATAGTTAGGTCATTGTGTTAATTTAATGAGTTATGTAGAAATCATCTCATTGTGATGAGACGAAATTGTGTCCTTTCTTCCCTCTTCGACTGCCATCTAATTGTTTTGGGGGAGAGAACAAAGTCAGAGAACATGGAACATTTATATTATAATTACATTACAGCGATGTCAAATAGACTGCTCCTCTTTTCGTTTCCTGTATTCCTTTCGTTCATGAGTTTGTAATATAGTCGACGTTGTCGTAAAAAACGATTGTGATCTGCTGGTAGGTGACCGCGAAAGAATTTTTTATTGGAATGGCAACCTTCAGGAAGGGGCTTAGGCTTGCTTGTCTGTAGAGCTATCCTTCATTCCAGCCTTTATAATGTTTTGTTCCTATGCATTTCTTAAGTTTCATTCAAAACTTACAAAAAAATAGAATAGAACTCTGTGAGTAACCAGTTTGTCTTCTTCTGTTTTTCTCTCTTTGAATTGATTCGCTGATGATGAGCCAGTGATGCAAAGTGTGTTGTTACCTGTTTCATGTGTAACTCTCTGAATACGTGTAAACAAAGAGTATTTCAGCTTTTTTGGAATCCAAAATTTTTAATGTAAAAATTATCTCAGATAAAAAAAATCCTCTCGATTTATGTAAGTAGATTATTTACTAATATTTAAGTTAGCAACACGCCCTCTGCATTTTTTTTGAAACGGTTTCACAACGGACCTCAGTTCAAAGTTGTAGTGATATTTTCAAGGGATTTATTATGCAACTGACGTGCATCAAACTTCAGTTGTGAGCCCTGCTTTTATGTGAAATAATAATAAGAATAAAAAAAAATCGGTAATGATGTAAGGACAGTAAGCGAATAAGTTGATTTATGGTCTGCTTTTTTTATTTGTCGTGACAACGATTATCATTCATCATTAGTACTAGCTCGCCTTTATTCCTTTGTTGTTGATCATCGCAGCATTACTTGACATTCACAAGTTTATCAAGTATAAACTTCGGAAGCAATTAGTTCTTTGAAATATCCCAACTTACATATAGGTATTTAGACTTGCACTGGAAACGTTTAAAAGCAATTCACTTTATGGTTTCATTTGAAATTTACATTTCCTTTTTGTATTTCAAACTTGAAATCACTTCAACTCCAGGAGAGATTTTTGAACTGTATTTTTAAAGCAACATCCACAATTCAAGCGACCAAACGGAGAGTTTAATGGGTAGCCTAGTTAAATTTGATTGTAACGAAAATGGTGGGGCTATTTGAGACAAGTTTGAAATTTTTGAATTATTCCAACACGTTCGTCTCCAAAACGGAGTGAGTTGCTTATTCACGCCTCGTTTTAAGCAATTCATTATAAACCTTAATTTTATGAAATATCGCCGCTGGTCAATGCTTAATTACGTTTAGTTGGTAATATTGAGAGTGAAGATGTTCAAAGCTGCACCAGTCAAATGGAATCGATGAGTGCATTCACTAATTTGTACTTCTGCTGGATTGCAAACATAGGTCCCAACAAGTACGGACAGGGCTTCCTCCATTAACTTACAAGTCATAAATAAACGTCGTCGAAACTGTGAAATTATAGGGTTGGAAGGCAGAAACTTCCAAAACACATTTGTTCAATTTGAATAATGTTTTTGTTGTTTGCATAATAGTTTGTGCAAAATTTAGTATCTCTATTGAAAAATCCGCGTGTCCAAGGTGAAATTAGTTTGCCCTGAGAAGCCAGCCAGTGTCGTAAAACCAGTTTTCTGTGTTAAAATCTTGTTCCGCGAGAATACATAAAAGACACAAATCAATTTTATCAAAATTGTTTCTATTAATACTATATAAATACACAAATCAACAATCGTATTGCCGTCTTAACGTTCGTTTCAAGAATACAATATTATGCTCCGGACAATTTCGAAATCATTAATAGTCCGATGACCTTTGACGACTTATATTTAGCTAGTTTTTCTGACTTTCAACCTTTGTCAAGCATTAGAGGTAGTTCAACCATGTACTTTTCTATTCAAGCAATTAATGTTGTATTCCATACAAAGCAATCCGCTGAAAAAAATCTGGCATATTCCATATTATATCGAAGATTGATCGACAGGAAGCAGCTTTCGTTGGTGGCTTACTCGGCGACACCCCCACTCGTAGCGTTGCACAATCATTTACTCTGTGTAATATTGGATAAAAAAGTCACACAATATATTATGCAATAAAAGGAGAAAGCAATGTGCACGGAGGAATTTGATAGACGAGCACCATGAAATAATATACACAAACTCATGTAATATTACGATGACTCCATAAGCGCATGCAACACTTTGCTCTCAGCTAATGTTCTCCGATTGCCAGGTTGTAAACTAGAGAAACTTTCTCTTCCGTTTTTATGTTCCATATATAATATACAAGTAGTCGCAACCAACTCCACCACTTTTTTCTGGGAGAAAGAAGCGTGTCTTTGACGAAATGGGAAGAACTGCATTCAAGCGGATGAAAGTTCGGCTGGTGGTGCCTGGCCCAAAGTGGTATGCAGCATTTGGCAAGCATTGCAATAAAGGGATGAGCACCAGCAAAAAGAGAAAGCAAGAGTCGGCTCCATCATCATCAACAGCATCGTCGTCGCCGTCATCTCATCGTGGGAAGACGCTTGGAGGAGTGAGATCGATCGAGCTTTTTCGTACGGTGATGATACCTAGTCAGCACTGCACACACTCGGAACTGACTTACTGAAGAGGGTACGTCTAAGCCCAGAAATGCAAACGGAGAGAGATGCGAGATGTATATTATCCGTGATTTCACTTTTTTTGGCCATTGCCTTAAGAGAAAGTAAGGGAAAGGTGCGTACATAGAGAGATCCAAATAGCACAAAAGTATTAACTGCACAAGAATTTGATGAATTTAAAGGGAGAAAGGGTGAGCCAAAGTGAAAGTAGTGGGACATCCCAAAAAAAGTCAATAAGTGTGAATTGTGGAAATCCACAAAGTGATACCAATACATCCATCTATACTATGAGACAGCTATGTGGATACGCGCACATAGAGAAAGTAGTCATACACAAGTCTCTTTAAGTCCTCTCATCTTCACATGAAACATTGTATTACCCTCTCGTCGTCCTCTGCCTGTCAATCTCTCAGTGAACACAATTATTTGACCGTGTTTTGTTCTCCTCATTCCGTTTCACCTCAATATATAGTGTTACACGCGTCGAATTTCATGTAGTTCACAAAAAAAAATTAGAGTCAAAGGTCTAACTTTGGTTGCTCTCATTTCATTTTCAACTCTCTGAGAATTTCGGTACATACAGCACTCCCAAATATAGGCATATATACTCTGGTAGTTTCGCCTTGTTTTTGCCTGATTACAGGTGTCCTCATCAACACCAATGTGTGTCCTTATTGCTTAAAGTGAAAGTTTACGGTGAGTGAGGAAAATTGGCTGGAAGCAATTAGAGCTAAATTGAAATATTGTTTTCTTCAAAGCTTCTGCCTCCATTCCATAACTTTCGAAGACGGAGTTATAATAAAAGTCACTTTTGCAAGTGCTCTGCATGCCATAAATATTGCATATGTATCCATGAGTTGCTAAAGGGTGTTCAACAGTACAGGAAAACGTCTAGACAATTCAAAAAATATTGGAATCTCAAAGCGTTCCGTATTTCTCCATTCTCATCGAAGTGTTAAGCGGCTTTATAACTTTCTCTCTCGCTTTCCTTTTTATGGTTAGAATAAATTGAAGATTGTTACGAGACAAGTGTGCAAGTTCACTTACTAAAAAGGCGTAGGAGATGGCGACGCCGGCGCAGCAGCAGCAGGGAATGCAAGGTGCTGCAGGTAAACTTCGGATGACATTAATCGAGAAAGTTAAGCTTTCACTTATAATTAGAGCAACGTTTTCATGTTTGTATGGATGGGCTTGCTTTGCAGAGGGTGGCAGTAAATTTGGCAACTTCACCAACATGGTGAAAAAGAAAACATCGGGATTTCTGGCAAGGTATCTTTGTCATTGCATAAATACATCACACCATGTACAAAATAGGTCACTCTAATGCTTACAATTTTTGTTACAGTAATGTCCAGTACGAGGAGTTTGGCATCAGTCAAGGCAAGGAGGAGAAAACATGGGACAGGTATGCAGCCAATAATTTTTGTAAAAAATGTCAGCTCAAGAAGTTTATTAATCGCCGGTCCGAGTTTTTAGTGAATGCCAAAAAGTATGAGTGAAATGAAGGAAGCTGAGCGTGGTTTTCTATGTAACATTATACATTTGTAGACAAATGACAAACGAAGAAGAGTGGCAATCTGTAGACTCGCCCACTGTCGAGCGTCCACCTTTACGACACATTGACAAGTATGTCCGACCCGAATTACCCTGTTGTGATATGAGCAAAAGATTTACGGTCGCCATACTGGCCAGTATAGGTAACTCTAGAAATGTATCAATACTGACGTGAATCTGTCCCGAATCTTTGTTTCCAATGAAATGCGTGCCTTACCAATGCCAGAACCATGATAATCACGCAAGTTTCAATATTCTCCACTCACACTCAGGTTTCCTGATATCCTTCGGCATTCGATGCAATATTGGGGTGGCCATTGTCAAGATGACGGATAACTCAACGGGGGTAAGTTACCAATCCATGAGGATGTCATTATCACTTCGTGATAACTATTGTGGTGTGCCTGTTGTAAATACAATGTGACGGATGGGTTTGCAGAAGCCTGAATTCTCCTGGTCAAAAGCGACCATCGGGATCGTGGACTCCTCCTACTTTGTGGGCTACTTTTGCACACAAATCCCGGGTGGCTTCTTTGCTGCAAAATATCGTGCTAACATGTACGTCCAAACTAACCAGAGCCCAGTGTTGAGCTGCTAAAGATATTATAAGAAATGATTGACTATTTTATTTGCCTTTGTAGAATATTTGGAACAGCGATTTGCCTCTCTGCAATTCTCAATCTCCTTGTTCCTGAGGCAGCGCGTCTTGGATACGGTGTCCTCATGATTGTGCGTATCCTCCAAGGACTGGTTGAGGTAGATAACGTTGAGATTGAAGACCATATTTTTTAAAAAATAAATCAGAGAGTAAATTCGTACTGTATTGAGGTATTCTAAAGAGTTATTTCATATAATGCGATATAATGAATCATCTCTCAGCCAATGTACTTTAAGGAGATTTTCAAACTCAACGTCGAAGTGGTGAGTGATACCCGTTTTTAAAAGCGATTCTCTCTTCAGACATTATAAGAGGTCATGGGTTTCTTCATGCCATATTTGTGTTTCATAGTTGGGGACACTGTCAGCTCTGCCTCACTTGTTGATGACGATTGTGGTCCCAATCGGTGGCATCCTTGCTGACCACTTGCGACGAAATAATATCCTCACAACAACTCAAGTCCGCAAGATTTTCAACTGCGGAGGATTTGGATTGGAGGCCGTCTTCTTGCTTCTTGTAGCCGCCGCTAAGGACAACACTGGATTGGCAATTGTGTCTCTCACATTGGCTGTCGGATTTTCTGGCTTTGCTATTTCAGGTACAGTCGAAAAAAAACTATGATCCTGTATAGGATTGACGCACGAACAAATCATGATGCGAGAAAATGTGCATGTAAACCATTCGCCTTTGTCACAGGATTCAATGTGAACCACTTGGACATTGCACCACGATACGCTGGCATTCTCATGGGTATCTCAAATGGAGTTGGCACTCTCTCCGGCTTCCTCTGCCCTATCGTCGTGGAACGAATTACGAAAGATGAAGTGAGACATTTTAAAAAGATATCAGAATGAGACAAAATTATATCAGAAAAACCTTTACATAAATTCTGCCCCGAATTTCCTCAATTTTTTTACAACTCGTAGACAAAGGAAGAGTGGGAGTTGGTTTTCATCATGGCTGCTCTGATTCACTTCTCTGGCGTGGCTTTCTATGCCTTCTTTGCATCTGGCGAGTTGCAGCCTTGGGCCGAGCCTCCTCCAGATTACTACGAGGATCCCAGCCAAAAGCAGCAAGAGGTCAGGATGGAAACTACGGCTTTGAATGAGGTAACCTTACCATTTTGAGAATTTTGTGAGATTTTACAAGCTCAAACGGTTACTGACATTAAAGCTTCATATTATAATTGCTCTCAGGCGCCCGTTCAGGATTACCGTGCCACAGGGTCGGCGAACTTGAACGCGTGGGGTGATCAGCCCGCCTACTCCTACGGATCCATGACCGCCTCCGGTCACCAACGCCTCCAGGATAACTAGAGATCTAGAGGGGAAACAGAATATTCGATAATGCTTTTGGACAACGATCCGGTTTCCCTCGTTTGAAATCTCAAGCCCACGTTGACTCTCTCAATTTGTATGGTATGTATGTACACTCATCATCATCAGTGAAGGATAACAATCCAAATCACAGAACGACATCGTCTCGACCACCTTGGTCGAAACACACTCCCTGCGGATTTATTAGCAGCCATGAAATCCAACGAATGTTGACACCCTCAATGAAATGAACCAGAAGGAATCTTCCACTTGAAAATATGAAACGAAACAGTATTACAAATACTCTCTGAGAGATACTGAACATCTCTTCCGCTTTGTCATCCCCCTTATCCACCGCCCACCCCTTCTGCGTCGCTTTGATGAACACACAATCCAGAGGATCCTTGTTTTTTAAAAATCCCATTTTCAGTAAGCCAGAAAAATGCTGGCTTGATTACGCTGCTCTAAAAAACACTCATTCCAAATTGCTGAATACTTGTTGACAATATTTGAATGCCAATTGTGAACGACATATATAAAACACGAAAAACGTCATGATTAGACTACAATTTTTAGGCTTCTCTAATGGACCGCACATGAAAAATCAACGGAATTTAAAGGGAATTTATATGACTTTGCAAAAGTCTGACACAAGAGGACTCTCGAGTTACGAAGGAAAAAAATTGAGAAAAAGCTTCTAGTCGTCTATTTATCTATTTATGTCTGGAAAATCAAAACCAATGCAAGTTTTAATAACTGAGAGAGTAGTTATATTGTTGAAAGATTTCAGGTGCGTACATGCAAATCTTAGGTGCGATTACATTTAAGAGTGTTCCTTTACAAATTTTAACCATGGTCAGTTTCTCATTTACTACAATCTACTCGCAATGTATACTTATACAATTAAAATGTTAGCGTTCCTTGTGTATACATTTACTCTCGTCGATAATAATTAATGTCTGTAATTGTTGAGCTGTGGTTGTGCAAGATCAGTTTCCTTGCATTCATAATGATGAGGATGGTAAGTGTAAGAAAAAATACTCGTCTCGAGTGCTTCTATTATGGAACCATGTACACGTCAATTTGGTTCAATTAGTTGTACATAAGCACTATTGGAGTAGACTGGCGTAATTTGTGCTGCCGTGCGTGATTTATTATTAAGGCATACGGAGGAAACCCGTATCACTCTACTACATGACAATAAAACATACTCCGTTTTCCACAGATCTGTGTCCATACAATATGCAAAAGATAAACAGAGTTTTTGTCAGGTGAAACTAGCGAACTATAATAGGTCATAAAAGAAGCATAATGATATTATTACGAGTAGTAAAATTTGTAGAGATGTAGAGACAAAGTCATATTATGAAGTACTTAATTAGGGTAAGATGACTGGGGAAGAAACATTTTGTTTCTTTTTCTGTACAGAGACGTCTTTTTTTTTGGATGAGCACACACATTTGTACATCCCCAGATAAAATATGGAAAGACTTCAGAGTTTTTAGTGACTCACCGAGTCAGTTAATATTTTAATGCTTCGCCAGAGTCAGAAGTCGTTCCGACATTACTTGTGTGCATGAAATATTCAAGAATGTATCCACCACTCTCTACATTGAGAGAGTTAGAAAAAGGTAATTTGTGTGTTTAATAAGCGTTATGATTATTATGACGATGTAATCCGAGTGAGAAATGTGGGATGCTGACAATGTAAGACGCCTCGGCGACAACGATGCTAATAGTAAACTGCCATGTCAGACTTTCAGACTTGTGTGCGTGTGTGTAGGCGTAGGAGCATGGTTTCCCATCCTTTTTTCTTACGGCTTACGCAACTTTCACGCAACTCCTGTAGACTCGGAGTGAAAGTTCATGAGTTACACAAGGTTACACGTCACTGCTTGAGAAAGCTCATTTGAGAATTTGCCAATTTCACTTTGTTACTGTAAACACCAAACATGTTTTCCGTCACCGACTCCTGTTCAACCATTACAACTTGGCCATATAGATTGTAATGGTTGAACGTCGGATGTGTGTTTTTTGTTTGTTACGACTTTCGACGTGATAATAGAATAAAGCAATTATTCACAAAAGCTTAATATCACCTTAATGCTAGCTTGACATTCTGGTAGTGCGCCAGTAATGGGGACAAGTTTTTCGCGTTCCTCTTCAGAGGATATCTGTAGTTATATCATTTTCCTAGCTTGTCGTCGCTTCCTCTTTGCGTATCCCTTCTGCAGTTAATGAATGAATGGACTCAAAATGAAGGGAAATGTTTCCGTCGAAATGTGGTGTGTCGTCTGTGAGCATACTTCTTTGACAATTATGAATGGCTACAAATAGTTGTTTTTCGTGGTGTGAGTAGCAAGCCTCTCTACAACTGTACTACCCAAGAGATTCTTACGTAATTAACCCAAGTGCCTTACACAGTGCCGAACAGAATAAAGATTGCCGACAATACGCGATACAGAGAATTGGGAAAGAGAAAGAGAGAAGAAGACAAAGTG
Source organism: Alloscopus bannaensis (assembly GCA_027743745.1). Taxonomy (NCBI): domain Eukaryota; kingdom Metazoa; phylum Arthropoda; class Collembola; order Entomobryomorpha; family Entomobryidae; genus Alloscopus; species Alloscopus bannaensis. The sequence continues at coordinate 55,831 of JAHZMW010002254.1, read as the reverse complement.
TTTCCTCAAATAAAACAAGATCAACAACATTCCCACAAAAAAAAGAACTGCTATCTTTTTTCCCTACTGTAAATTACAACCGGAGAATATCTCTAAACCTAAAGTATGCATGTGCATACACAAATGCACGCACATTCTCTCTTTAAAGGACTCAATATCATGATACGGACAATATATGCAATACTATACTTTATACAAAGAATTCACGAAAACCGAGAAAGTCATCTCCTCTTTAGAAGCTATGGAGAAAGTCAAGATCTCTCTGAATCTTTTCCCATAGCTTTTGAGAGAAAGGTCTGTGTTTTCCTCTGAAATGCAGAAGAACAATAGAGGAGAAGCTCAGAATAAACGTTGCGCGTGTTTGTGTGGTTTTTCCACAACTACCACACCACATCCACGTTCCTTTTAAGCATGTCGCTTGTCGTGACGACGGATGTCGATGTGGTGTGTGTCACACAGCGACGTAGTCGCCGTCATTCATTTCACTGTCAATTCAAAGTCAGAATAAGGGACCATATACATAAATCTTTAAAACAGTGCATGACTATATAAAAAAAAATCTTGGAAACATTCCTTTCTTTTCTCTCTCTCTCTTTCTCGAACTTCGACAAATAACAACTTGAATGCATACCTAAACGTATGTATAACAATACGGTGACGTTGACATCTTACGAGATTTCATCTTGCAGTCATGCCTGTTAGGAGATGCATGTTGCAAAATAAATCTTGGTTGTGTCAATGACCCAAAGAAAACTCCATAACAACGCCGTACGGAGTTCTGAAAAATACCATGATCATCATCTCTCTTCGAGAGTGATCGTGCAGGTGGTATAGACAATTTTAGAAGGGTATATACATCTATCTCTGAACAGTTTATTAGTAAGCTATACATAATATACTCTCACGCTTTTCTTATCGTCGGTCAGTGTATATTCACGATGTAAAATATAGAAGGGCAAAAACTCTGTATTATCCGTTTGTTTCTTTGCACGAACTAAAAAAAACTGCAAAAAAGAGTAGTCAATCGAAATAAAATTAAATGCTAAATTTTTAGCACATGCTAGAGAAACATGCATAGCTCAGTTTTGTATGTAGCTCAGACGGAGTTGAGTCAAGCTCATAGTTTTGCCACAGCTCACACCTTTGCAGTTAGTCAGTCCGTAGAACAAACAGCTTTAGCATATAGTTGGGCGTGGTATTAAGAATTAGTCTTATAAGGTTTATCATTTTGAAAGTGGTATCCACGTTAATGAACGAGTGTACATGCATAAAAAGTAATGTGTCTGATATGTGTCAGTCAATGTCTTTCAGTTCTCTTCGTGTCCGTCGCTAGCAAGGCAAATGTTGAGTCAGTCTATTCAACTTTTTGACCACACACGTGCACCTCATCCTTTAATATTAACAGGCAACGAGCATATGAATAATGAGCTCATTTTTGGAAGTTAAGAACAGTTAAAAACCTTGAATAACTTGCTTTCATCGTAGATTATGTTCAAAGTGAATGGAAGGAGATTTGTTGACAGTGACTTCAATTAGTAGCAACTTATGATTACTTCAGTTGTTCGGTGACCGTGGTTAGCTCATCTCATTTAAAAATTCTCGAATTTGCGTTGTGTTTGTAAAGATTCCCTTCCCTTCTATCACAGATTACATTTACATATTTACATAGAAATGATCGGTGTACTCTGATCGTTTACAGGAATTGATAAGATGTTCTAGTGAGTCACACTTTTGTTTGGGATCAGTCTTACGTCTGCGTGTAGTCAGTGACTAGAATCTCAGTGCCATCAAGATGTCGCTGTGTTGATTGACAATATGCTTCTACTTTTAGCTCCTCATTCTAATTCTCATCTCGTCGAACGTGCTCGTAAATATTTTTTTGTGAGAGATCTCCAGTGGTAACTAAAAATGTAGAAATAATTGTGTAGTCAATGTTCACAGACATGTACGTTTGCGTTGTGTTTATTGACTTGGGAGTCGTGTGTAAATGCATTATTACAGTACTATTCTTCTCGAATGTTTTTGTATAAGGATGATGTAGAGAGTTGATTAAATTTCGGTTTAAACCATTAATTCACCCTTGTGTAACTTTGTTCTTTCTCCTACGACGCAGCAGCACTTTGCATTCTCTTTTCATGTCTAGACGAAATATGTTTGAAGAAAAATCCTGGCGTGAGTTTCCAAAGGGCAAGTTATTTTTTTTGTTGCGTGGAAAACGATGAGTCTCTCTTCCTCTGCCTACGTTTCCCGTATCAAATGTCGTGGAATGGAGGAGAATGAGAGTGGAACTAGGAAAGAGAGAAAAGTTTGCGGTGAGATTAGCAGAGAGACAAGCGTGCACGCATTCATGACTTTTACTGGAAAACCGACATGCTCGCACGCTTCTTCCCAATATAAACATTGAGTATGTCTATATCCTTTTGAAGTCTTTCCACACCATAACAATGCTTATTTTTCAAGTAGGTAGCCAGCCTAGGTCGCGTTGCCAGTTTTTTTTTGTATAGATTTCTATCTGTGATGCATATCTCATCAAGTCAAGCAAAAAAAAATCTTTGCAACTTTCCCTACTCTCCTTGACATCCCATTAGGTCACGGAAGTGATGATAAGGAACAAGTTGAAAAATTGCTTAAATCAACCATGCTCTCCTCTCGTAGTGGTCACAGTCACGGAGTGCCTATTTTTTATGCGTTCTTTTGAACATTCCAAAAATTAGCAAAAAAAGTGGCGTCCATGTCAACGACATGTTGTTCTGCGAGACAATATCCCAGACCAAGACGACAGATTTATTTCCGTGAATGAGTGACTGGTGAACTGTTCTATTAATTTGCAGAGGGAATTAGGGATTATCATTTTGTCATACGGTTTACCTAATTAAATGCTACTTTAAGAGCTTACTACACAGTGTGGCTCTTTTTCCAGATGTATGATCATGCTCTATCTTGAAAGTATTACATAAATCCCTGAATCTCAAATGTTATCGCTTCAGCATAACTTCTTCGCATTTGCCTTCCGCCAGTCGATCCTGTGTGAAGCCGGGCAGAAGACCCAAAACGGATCGTTCCAACGACACGCACTCTCCGGAAAGATGTTTGACGTGAAAAAGAAGACGATCAGGCTTCAAGTTTGGACGAAGGTCCCTTATCCAAAAAAAGACGAAACAAATTCCAACAACCAAAACCCGGCTTGCCAATGTTTATCCAGTTGTGTTCGACCAGATTGGATTTTGAGATGGTTCATTACCTTTTCTGCTGTGGCCACACAAATTTTTCGTGAAAGTAAGCTCAGCAGAAGTTTTTACGGACGGAGGAATGTGTGGACTCTGGGTGTCGTCGTGTGGTGCGGAGTGAAGTGGTTTGAAAAAAGAAAGGAATTTTTGCATCATTTCCTTGTGTGCGTATTTCCAGCAAGGTTTACAGTTACGCATACAAATTTGTTTGGATTTTTTTTAAAAGAAAGCTACTCTGCTCTACTTGTTGAGGAATGGAGGTATTGCATAACGTGTGCTCATTCCTCCTCGTTTTTATATTTCTCTTGTGACCTGCATTTCAACTTTTATGCTTATATATAAAAAACATATAAACAATGACGGTTTTTCTCTTTAGTAAACTTTGTGCACATCCTGTGATCTACTAGAATTGCATAATATTTATTCCTCCGCTGTGACTCTACTACGGCAGAAAATATACGAGAATTAGCGTGGATTGTCGTCATTTGATGATAGCAGAAAAAGCACAAAAGACGAAGCATGAGTCTCTTAATGTATGTTTAATATTTTACGTGTAGAATATTTTGCAAGTCTCCAAAGACCGTTCACGTTCAACATCATCGTCATCATCATCGCAATATAAGTACATTATGTATACATGATATAGTTTTGGGGTCTGAATTATTTTTATACATGTCAACGACCACTTTTCCACGCTCTACATTTATTCCTTACAAGCATGGTCTACATAATCGTCTTCAGGTTCGATTAAACTTTCCTAACTCTCCTTTACAAAAAAAAATGCTCATGCTCAAAATAGAACTCGTTGCCATCACCGGGACGCATGGACGCAACCAATTTGTACTCCGGGAAAGAACACTGTTGCTCCCTGAATATTGTATTTATTTAGCGTATAAAAATCCTCCAAAAAATCGAGACAGGAGAAAGAAAGGTAAACAAAAACAAAAGGCAAGGAAGGGAGATAAGAGTCTCGACATTTTTTCACTCTTCACCTATCCCTTTTGCTCGCATCACGCATAAAGTTTATCAATGCCAGCATTACTGGAGAGAGGCGACCACTCGAAGAAAGGATCGACGAAAAAGCGAAAGTCTCACATGTACACAAGCTGCTTGTTGGACGACGTTGAAATGGCAAGGTCCAACACCAGAAAATGCTACATACTGGAGACACGTTGAAAGGGAAAATTCCACAAGCGAAATCAGGCTGTCGACAAAAATTTCCCTCACATCCTCCCAACAATAAAGAAACCGGTTCCCAGCACAACGTAGCTATGCCCGAGAAAATAGAATGTTGACAACGGTCTCCATACCTCTCTTTGTTTTCTCTTTGCAGTGACAGTTATTATTTTATACCTGTTTTTTCTGATTCCCTCTCCCTCTGCAGTCGTCAAGACCGAAATCATTGATTATGCATCACGCAAAGGCAATAAAAATGTGTACGAGACTGTGAGTGTGTTTATGTTGGTGATGCACAACAGAGAAAAAGCTTGCCTTTTCCACCTTATCACCAAAAGTACGAAAAAACACTAGTGAGAGGAGCAGCAGAGGTTGCAAAAAAAATAGCTTGTGGTAGAGAAAGGCTCACTTTCTCCCAATGTATTCCTCATTACGTATTACTGGAACGGGAAGCTAGACATACTCACTTCAAACACACATCAACAATACTTTTCGTTTTTTTTTTGTTTGTTTCTCCCCTCAACTCTCTGAGTGGGATACAGGAGAAAGTTGGACAAATTGATATGGAATACAGAGAGAAAGCGAGGAAGGTTATCGCATATTGTGCTCAACTACTTTATGATGATGACTCCGACTTTAGTCAACTCACTAAAGGAAGTCAACTGGTAGTCTGTTCCTGTCATATTTATACGCACACACCTTCCCTTCCTCCAATTCAAGTTTTCCCTTCGCTTTCACTATAATAAGCTGCGCTAACTCTGATCTCCTTTGAAAGGAAGACGAGAGAAACTATCAATAATGCATGGGTGCCCTAGTTGACAGTTTTTGAGAAAAAGGAAAAAGGGAGAAAAAAATCTTCCTCTTATTTGTCTGACGCATATTTTTGTTTGGACGGAGTACAAGAAGGTTGTTGGAAATCGACATGTGTGCAAACAAAAAAAATATATGAGAAACATGTCCTTCCGGAAATTGCAGTGTGTTTGAAGCGATACAATAAAAAAATAGGCGAAAACAACTAAGCTCAAGGTACAAGAAGGCGGGGGAAGAGAGACAAAAGTGGAAGTACATAAACACGGTTCAAAAACATAAACTGTAATAAGTGTACACACACACTTGCTCAATATCTCAAACAAGTTTTATGAGGGCACACCACATTTTTCGTCGTCTTCGTCTGCATAAGAAAAGAGCTCCGACATTCTGTGTGAGAGAAAGCGAGAGAAAAAAAGGAGCAGCAGAAGTAGCGACAGAACGTTATAAAGTGATCGGTTGAACAAGTTTGACTACTGTTGCCAGATGCCTGCGCCTCACTGAACTCTTTACGAGGCCCTGTTATTCCACTGTTCAGCTTTCCGCCATTCTCTCCCAAGGTTTTTTTTGAAAATATATGAACTCATGTTCGAGACTGTGTCACACACACGGCATAAACAAGCAGAGCGAAAACCGTCTTGATGTCATCGTTTGTATACGTTGACAAACGCTCTCGAAAATATCCTTGCAGAGGACTCTGAGAGTGTGTGTGGGTTCCCTTAGTAATTGAGTATTTTATGAAGGCCCAATAAACTGTAACTCACGGTGAGAGAGAGCTGCCATAATAGCTATAAAAAACTTGACTTTCCTTCTTCCACTACCTTTTCTCTCATTTCAAACACATACGACATGTGTAGGAGAAAATGGGACGTGAATGACTTGGTGTCGTCGTCGTCCTTTTTAATATTCGTGTGAGCCTCATAAATACACAAATGTATGTACACGTACGAAGCAGCTCTGTCTCGACCAAAACTTTTCACTGCAACGCAAACCAGGCCGGTAACCGTGGTTGCTAGTTACTCAAGCAAAATAATGGCAAGAGACAAAACACTGTGTGTATATATAAATATCAAGTAAAACAGGTCCGTGACCGATGGGATCTTAGAGCACCAGTTTCCACAGTCTACTTTATGAAGGAGTAGAGAGAAAAAACGACATTTTAACTCTAGAAGCAAGCTCGAGCTTAACATGCATTTGTACAGAACACATTTATGTATTGGCAGTTTATCACCGTACCATACCATACCCACAACCACACTCTACTTTCCACCACCTTCACTACCACACAAAAGCATTAATCGGTGGTCCGGTTGCTCCCTTTCCTGGAAAACTCTCCCTCGCTCTGCCTCTCTCCAGCGTTTCGAGGTGGATGCATGTATGACACAACAAAATTTCAGTAATTTCAGCTAAGGGAACACAGTCGTTTTCTCCCTTCCGTCTTGTTGCCTCTCACACACATGGATTGCTACGCGGCCTACACCCCTCTACACGAGAGGCTTTCCCTGCTGGAAAGAGGAGAAAACCGAGTTTAATGCCGTCTCTATACCGTGTGTATGTATGTGTTTGCCACACAATCCTTTTGTATTGCGTGCATGAACAGCTCAAACACGCAACATTTTTTACCCCTCTTCCCTCTTGTAATAATGATGGAGAAACGTTCCAATATATGACAGTCGTCGTGCTTAGGAAAAACAGGAGTCTACATGTCCATGTGTAAGAATAAGGTTTTGGTCTCGCACCGCACGCTTTGACTCAACCAGAATGAATGTAATCGACGTATTAAAAATCTTGTAAAAATACAGCCTCAAAATTTCACCACCAAAGAAAATAGGAGGTACACTAATACAAGGATTATTTCGAAGTAAAATTGGAGAAATGATCGTACCCTTTTGCTACTAGCACTGAAGTCGTAAAAACGAGTCCGAATGCTTCTTGGTCCGGATTTTTTTTGAGCTACAAGAGAGTTTCACGTACCGCATTTGGGCTATTTCAACAACCACAGAGAAAGAGAGAGAAAAAAAGTGCCTTGAGCTACTCCAAGTCAACCATGTGTACAAATGTACTGGAGTGGTCGGCTTGGAGAGGAAAAATACTGAGAAAAAGAGACGCTTCGTGGCAATACAGAGAAGGTGGACGTGGAGAGAAATGATTTTCAGTTTGAAACCTAGGACAAGTGGGGATTTCGCATTTTGATGCCATTAATTCGTTACTTTTCAAGTAAGTCCTAACATAAACAGTGCACCACACGCCTGATATACATTCATGTTATCTCTACGGTATTTTAGGGTTTATTCAAGTTACACTTGCCTTTCTCGTGGTTCGAGTGTTGAAATGAAAATAAATGTACCTTATTTAAAAACTGAGGACGACCTGATTTTTCTCTCGAGTTTTCTCTCTCTCTTCCGCACCCTTAAAAAAGTCCGCGAGGCTGTGTCTCTCTAGTCGATTCGTTTTTTTTGTATGTGTGTATGTGGCAGGAAGAGGAGGAAGAGACGGAGGAATTCAATTCTCATTCAAAGAGTGGAGTCCACACATACATCAACTTCGACCTCCACACACAGAGTCGTGACCACATGCCCCGGTACGCAGGGAGAGAGCTACAAATTACACAATAGGATCTCTCCCTCAAGCCCTCGAAACAAATAGAGTGTTCTGCTGACACTGTGCTTCCTCTTGATATTACAACGGATTCATATAACCGTAACATTACTGTACAACTATAGCAACAAACCGAGTACACCCCATATTTTGTATATCTCTCTGGACACGATGACCAGCGAGAGGAGCAGGAAAGGACGAGGAAGAGTTGACAAAATCGCCACATGAGCAAAAACATGCCTCCTTCACTCTTTACCTCTTTGTCCGTTTTGCTAAAATCATTAGCAGAACAATGTGATGTGCACTCGCGGAGAGCCACAGAGGATAATGAGAATTCGATAATGACAAGCCTTCCTCATGTGAAATTGTTTTTTAAAAAACTTGCACATCACAAAAGGAGAATGCTTACGCGAAGACAAGGGATTTTGCAACAAAAACAACGAATGAGCGTCCTGCCACCTTTGTCATTGCTCGTGACAAGTTGTGTGAGTTCTGGAAAGTGTGCTGGAGAGTAAAAAAAGTGCGTGTTCTTACCTCTTCCACTTAAACAAAGGAAGTTAATTTACCACGCACGACTAAATTAATATCTTGAATAGGTACGGCGAAACACAGTCTCACGACCAGAACATTTTTGCTCCAAAAAAATAAACAAGTAATGAACAGGTTTGTGTCTCCAAAAGTGCGTGTGCGTGCCTGTGATCTCTCCTATTCACAAGGTTTGTCACACACTTTCCTTTCCCTCTGCTCAAATATCGGATTACATATTATATCTTGTGCGCCCCCGTACTTTTCGTAAATATAAGAAAGAGCTCATGAAGTGAAATAAAAGAAGAAGAAAAAAAAGAATATATACTTTCTTTTCCTTCTTCTCCTCCGCCACCTCCTCCTCCCCGGAAGATAGGCTCATCTGTGTACACACAGGATGAACTCGAATTGAGGAGAGGCAACAAAATAATATGTGAGCTTCTTGTGTACACCATCAAGTTGTAGATATAAAATAAACTGGTGTGACGCGTGGTGAGGTGGAGGAAAGTAGAAAAAAGGAGAGTGAAAATCTTGCTTTCCACTCTCAACTCCTCTCAGTGCTGCATCAGGCGTCAAGCTGTCTGGTACTGCTTTTTCTCTCTCTCTCCCTCCTATTATCTCAAACTCTCTCAGACAAGGTTGGAGGAAGCGTAAGAGCAACTTGTCAGTTCCTTTCTACCGGTCCCGTGATACTCACAGGACGAGCAAGTTTGCTTTGCTCCCCATCCTTTGTATTTTCTAGTTTCTCTCGTAATATTATCCTCTTGTATCTGCATATCATGTCTGGCCTCAGCCCAAAAACCGAAACTTTCTTTTTTGTCCTGATTTCCCTTTTCACCACCCTTGTGAAAGGTCGTGTAGTTTGATAAAAACGAGCTTGTGTGTCGCATTGTCAAAAGTGTTCCAGATTACCCTCTCTTGATAAAACATTTTTGTATTTTAAAAAAGTCTCTCTTCTGGCGTAAGAGACACATGGAGATTAGTCGTTGTATGCACTTTTCCTCTGAAATATTAAAAACTTTTTCAGAATAGCAAGTGCATACTTTAAGCTGTGAGAAGCTGCTGTTATTGGTTCACTTTGGATTTCAAGTAGAGAATAAAAAACATTGAGTTTTTTAGATATACTTTCTCCCCCTCGTCTTTCTTTGAGTGTGTATCGTGTATCAGTGTGTCTCGCTTTAGAGCATAATGTGGAAGCTTAAAAGGGGTCGTTGTGTCTTCTCACAGTGGTTCTTCTCAGGGAAGGTTATTTTTGAGGAACCACGTTTTTCAAACTCATTCTCGTCTTACGCCCAACTCTCTGTTTCACTTCGGAGTGCACCCACTCCCTCACAGTGACTCCCCTTCTTTCGATTTTACTCCATTCATTCAGTTTGATAATTTCATTCTCAGCTTCTTCACATGATTAAATTCATGAAGATGAATCATTCCTCATATCCCATCGCGAGGGGGACAGGAGAAAGAGAAATGCCTCTGAGAGTTTGGATTCTACTCTGATTTCTTGTCGACGGCGCATTGGGGATTAATTCCAATAATTTTCCAAGACATAGGCTCCATCCTCTCTGTGCACATTGTGTCTGAGAGAGTTTGAGAAGCGCGTAATATTCTTATCTTGTCTTCATTTTCTTGGTGACAGTATTGAAGTGAAAGTATCATTGACCCTTCTCTGTACAAGTGAATACATTTCATCTCATGACAATCGTCAGGAGAGAAAGAACTAAGAAATCAAAAGCTCTTACCACGACCTCGTGTGTACCGTGTAGAAGAAATTGTAAGGAAAAAAACAACTCACAATACAACACCAGTACATTGTGCATCAAGGTACCTACTTTTCCAAAAAAAAATGAGACTTTGTATACGAGGATGGGAAAATTACCATGTGTTTCTTTCTCCAATTTTTGACTCCATTTTTCCTTGTGTCTCCTCAACTTGTGACGCTTTGTTCAGGGTCTCCTCCAGTTTTGTGTGAGTGTATACATTCATTTTGTAACAAGGACACGAGGCAATCAAAGGAAACTGTATAGTGGCAACGAAGAGTCATCACGAGAGAGAAAAGAATACGAAGGAGAAGAGAGGGGAATGAGCCACTCTCGTGCCACTTTGCAATAAGTCCTCAAACTTCATATATGAACAGTCAGAGAGGACGAAGAACATTACTCTCTCTCTCTCTCTCTTTCCGTCTCTTTGGAAAAGTTGGTCTGTTGGTGCCACGATGCCACTCAACATCCTGACGTGAAACTTGAGGATATGGGACCACACTCTCACACATGTAAGTGTACCTACTCAAATCTACTGCTCAAAAATTTGTGAATCTTGAAAGAGAGATGTATATACGTACGTCTCAATTCGGAGGTTTTATTCTTGTCATAAAAATCTTGGTGGAATAAGCCGGTTTTCTGGTTCTATACCGTCTCTCTCTAGCGATTTCTGGGTATTTTTTTTACTCCTGCTGTGGACAACCCTGATAATGGTTTGTCGCATAACAATCAATTTTTATTAGAGGACACAAGCACGCACACATTATAATTCAATCAGGCTCTCACTGTTTTTATGTGGACTCTCCGAGATGTGGAGAGAGTATTATTTTCACAAGCGTGAAACCGTCGTCTCCCACGATGCCAGAGAGGAAGCGTTAGTTTGGGCATTATCGGTGGAAGTCAATTGTTGAAGGGACTCGATGAGTGTGTCGTTTCAAGCAATCGAAATAATACAGGGATACAAGTGCGCATTATTATCGCTTCCTTTGCCTTCGACGTTTCATTTTCACGACGATAGTAGCCCACTCATTACAAAAGGAGGATACTTGAAAGAAAAGGAGAGAAAGAAAGATAAAAAAAAATCCATTGACATCTTGCCCACATCGAGAGGAAATAGTTAACGACAAGCTTGCTACTTGAACAATTCTTTAGTGTGTAAAGTACGCCCCGAGCAACAAGAGCATTAGTTAGTGAAAGAGAAAAAAAGGAATTGAAAAGTTTCCCTTCTCTGCCTCCTCTCATTCTTGTCTGATGTGAGTAAAAATAGTTTTTTTTTTCTCCGGGCAGAAGCATCTCAAAAGACAGGTTTGTCGTCTTTGGAGAAGAGCCTTTTCTCTTCTTCCCAATAGCGTAAGTAAATTATCACCTTGAAAATCCACAAAGATTTGTGGTCTCTGTAGCTAGCGGTGAAGACAAGGAAAATGCAATCTCATTTATTTTTTTTCTCAGATAGAAAGAGAAAGCTCTCTCTCTCTCATGGTACTTATGATCATAACAAGCTGGTGAAGTGTGTAACTGGCGAAATCATTAATGAATGAAGAGCAAAATGTTTCTCAAATTGAACAGCATACAGAGAGAGAAAGCGAGAGGAAAGAGGGATTCCACACAAGAAGCTAGGATTTCACGGTAAGTAGGCACTTGTCCCTCTTTCACTCTCTCTATTCTTCACTAGCCTCACCATCCTCTCTTTGTCCTCTTTCGCCCTTTTATCGGGATTTTTTTTCTCTGAACAAGAGTCCTCGCTCTTCGTTTGCTTTCTTGTTCGCGTGTGCACAAAGTGCCCCGAATTAAGAGTGGGTGAAAGGAGGAACATCGTTAAGATTTTCACAGAGTGAAGATAAGTTTTTTTTTACTCGAGTGAGCAACCGAGCGAGGAGACTCTCACACACATATTAACGCACAGTGTTGTCCTCCCCGTTTTACCACAAGCGAAGAAACTTTGAATACAGATAAAAAGGGAGACGAGGCGCGGACAAGGCAGTGGGTTGTATGAGAATGGTGACAACTCTGAGAGAAAGTAGCCGTTTTTCTCGGAAATGGGTTATCCATTATATTGCACACACGTACAAGTGTACATACACACTCGTTATAGGGTGAGTATAAAATTTTCCAGGCACACGCATCCTTTCTTCTGCTCATTGCATTTTTTTTAGCGGAGGAACATAAAATTTAAAACTCATTTGACAGCTTTTTCAACTTTCATATGGCAAACTTGATTTTCACACAGTCGACTTCCGTTCTCTCACTTTCTCCCATCACATGGTTGCTTTGAGAGCAATTGAGACAATCAAAGTGTGGAAGACGAGTGAGATGCCTTTTTTCTTCTTTTAAAACTCTTACAACATTCCCCCTCGTTGCTTCCCCAATCTTTTCCTATTCTTGCCTTGTCGACGTTGAAAGACTTTGGGAAACAAAGGTCAGACAGAGAGCAGCCCTGAGAGAAGGGGGAAAGGGCAGGGAAAACCCATCTTATGGAGAGTAACACACTGAAATCCAAAAGTAGAGAAACATTTTTACCAAAAAAAAACTTTTTTTTTGCTTTCACCATGCTGCCGCCCAGTCAACTCGAATTTTCTTTGGCATGTGGATTCCCGAGCTTGGATTTTTTTCTGAAGAGAAACGTGCGTTTATAAGAACAGACAAGAGAGAGAGAGAGGAGCAGCATAAAAAGGAGAACAGGTCGTAATAAAAAACGCATCAGCATCTCCTTTCGTTCCCGTTTCTCTTCACCGGTGGAGAGGAGCGTAACTCATAATTCTTTTTTGGTTGAGGTGAAACAAATGTTGGTTACATTATGGCCTGTTTGTCGTAATTAGGGATAACCCTTTCCTCTTTTCTCTCCAATTTCTCCTCTTTTTTTCTCTCTCTCTCGCACTCTCAGCTACATATTTTTATTACATCTCAGTTGTACTTGTCAATAAGGGAGAGGCAACGAAGTGGAAAAAAGAACAACCACAAAGCGCGTCCGTGACAGGTATCCTGACAAAAAACGTAATATATGTGAGTAATAATATATATATTTGAGAGAGCGAGAGAGAAAGCGTGTGGCATGTGGATGATAAAGGCCGTACATCTAAAAATAATGTACCCATTTCCCACAGCTGACCGCGCCACACAAAAATATTCTCTCCTTTTCTTTCACTCTCAAATATAGTACAAAAAGGATATACAGATAAAAAAAAGGGGTAAGAAAAAAAAGTTGAGTAATAGTTCCATATAATATGAAAACAAGAAGTGCTTCTTGCTTTTTACCCTAATAACATCAGAGAAAAGAGAAAGCCGAGGCTACATACATCCTATTGTGATTCTTCTCACTGAAAAGCTTGTCCTCCTTTGGCTTAACTTAGCCAACTTTCTCTTTCTCCCCAAAAAATTGTGGACCAGAGCGAGATATGTTTTGGGTGGTCAAACCAGCGCAAAAAATGGAGAGGAAAAAAATCATGAGAGGAGTATAGGGAGACAAGACTTAATAGGCTACTACCAAGAGAATAGCTGGGACGCATATGAGAAGAGACGGAGAGATAAAAATGGTCGTAATATGTATGCATGCACGCATAAACCATATTCCCATTTGAGAGAGAAAAGGAGATGAGCATTAAAAAATGTTTCGAGCGTATGGCTTCCTTTGAACGGAGGAGAGGCGAGTGAAATGTTACGCAAGAGAAAGAAAAAGATTTAAAACACTTGTCCACACACAGAGAGAGAGGGAATGCCGACAACAGAAGGGAAGACTTTCTCTGCTCTAGATTTTTGGAACATTTTGAAGGAGATTCCTTGAATGCAGTACATTATTGTAGTAGCAACAGGATCTTAATTTTGTGTGGCCACGTTGTTGTCGGATGTTGTTTCCAAGGTTATCAGAGAGAAAGAGGAATGAGAGAGTCTAAAAGTGAGAGGAAGTAGGTATGCATGTATTTATGTACGAGATCAGATTCCAGCACACAAGACTCATATAAGAAACTAAATAGAGTATCATACTTTACGTACAGAGAGTAATCCTCTTCTGGTGGTCCTCAGCAAAAAAAAGTAGAAGACCATGACCAAGAGGCACCACCAACCGCCTTCACCTCTTTTTTCTCTACATTTCCAAAAAAAAATTCTTCTTCCTTTCTCCTTCTCAGTGTGAGACGTATGTAGACACATAATAATAGTAATGGTGGTGGAAAAGAGTTGGAGGAGGCTTTTTTCCTGAAATGAACTAAGCCTTCTCTCAAAAACACCACAGCAACCAAAGAGGTTTTTTATGCATGTGTGGATGTGTTGTGATAGCAACATCTTGAATTGAGTGTAACGGAGAAAGCACAACAATCCTTTCGACTGACTGAAGGGTAACTCTGATCAAGATTTTTTCTCCAGAGGTGAGCTTATTTACAGTTTTTCTTCTTCGCAAAGAGATGCACAATGTAGTTTCACCCAGTACAATTTGGGAAGTTGAAGGAAACCACCAAGGGTGTTGCCGAAGGGAAATCTTAAAAACTCGCAAAGATCCTTTTTAGGCAGATCTTACTTTCTTCTTATTTTCAAAGCATGAGTCAACCCAGAGGATTCTCTTGCATCAAACTCCGTCTACACATCCTTTCTCTCTTTAGTAGGGAACACCATTCAGAGTTAACGTACATTAGCAAAGCTCATTCCCGACTCAATTCTTTCAACAATGCAAATACCGCGAGGAAATCGTACGAAGTGCGCTCTCCACATGGTCGTTTGAGAAGGGAGGACATTCGCTGTGTTTGTGTGGAGCCACAATCATTGTCTTTGTTTTCAATACACATTTTCCCGTAATGTGAGTATGTGTTTTTTTCTCCGTCTCCTCTTTCGAATCCTCGACACAATAGGAAATTTTCGATGGTCGCCTCTCTTATTCTGTAGGTTTCTCAAGGCTTTTTATTTGCGTAGCTCTCTTCTCTTGCGGTTGGCTACTTTTGAAGACTAATTTGTTGTTTCTAGTTACTTCAGTAGCCCTTATTAGTTTACTCGTGGCTTGTTGTTGCATTAGTGTCAGGCAAAGCTATTATTTTATTTTTACGGTCACTATCACCTTCCATTACATGTAGACTTTGAGAGTGAGCTCTCTCTCCAGCACTTTCCTCTTCATTTGTAACCCGTTCCCTTCTCTCTTTGTTTCTCTGTCCTGTTCTTATTGCTGTTGCGCTCGAGACCCCCTCCTGTCAACTAAACTATTTCATTCTCTAATCTTTTTATACTCCACCCGTCTCTCCAAAAACTCTCTTTGCCTCTCTCAAACACACACAAAACACCAAACCATAGAAACCACTCTTATTACCAGAAAAAAAGGAAACACACATGGTTACCCATTCCTTCAAGAGATTCCCATTTCACGACGACGTTTCGCTCTTTCTCTTTCTTTACTTTCTTCTTGCTAACGACACAAACACCATTTAGAGAAATTTTGTTTCTCCTCAAGTCTTGTACGAGAGAGTTTATATATAAAGGGGAACTGCAGGAAGAAATCTGTCGAGAGATGCGGTACGGTAAGAGTGTTTGCCTGTGGTGAGCTGTGATAGTGGAGAAAGCGGAAGAGCATGTGATGCAGCGTTGTCGAGTTCCAACGAAAATGAGAATGTGAGTGAAGGAGTGTGTGTACAGGTTGAGCTATTTTCGGGTCCATCGTATCGGAGCCCATCACATCCACAACAGTTAATTTCATTGATACTTTTTTGCAGAGACTTTCTTCAAGAGGAAGTGAGCAGAGAGAGAGTGAAGGGGGAAATGAGAGAGAGAGTGAGAGGGAGAGTAAAAAATCGTTTTCACCACTTCCTGTTTCACTGCTATTAGCCACTTTTTTTGGAAGGGAGAGGAAATATCGTATGTGCATATGAGAATTGAGAGAGGCAGACAAGCATGCAAACAGAAGAGAATGGAAAAAGTGAGCCCATTCTCGAGTCAGACTTTCTCTGCAGGAACTTGCAAAATGGTAGCACTTTCTCCCCCTCCGTCGAAGGGTTCACACAGTTATAATATGATTTAGTAGCACAATTCCTTCCGGTAATATTAATTTAGCGACTTACACACCCACACCAAAAGCTTAGTTAATATGTGGTGCTCGGCTTCGAACCGCAATTCGAATTCAACCAATATCGAAACCAATAAGAAATAAGAAGATGCAAAGAGTTGAAAGAGAGGAGAACGAGAGAGAAAAAACTTTATACCTGAACTTTCTCTTAGAAATTCCCTTCAAGCTTTAGTCTTCATATTGGGGTAAAACGAAGGGAAAGTAGAGAAAGAGGAGAAAGCTGGAGAGAGAGAGGATTGTAAAAGACTTAAGTATCATTTACTTTCAGTCGATCATTCAAACATAAAACGACCAAATGCCTTTTTTCTTTTTTTCCTTTCCCGCTTACTTCCAACCGTCTGCCACACAGTATGTGTGTACGTGTGCTATCACATAGTTGCGAAAAAACGCCGAATCCTCCCCATACAAAAAAATAAAGTTAAGCTCTCTATGAAATTACGTGTGTTTTCATTGGTTCTTCTCGCTGCTTTTATCTTTTCCTTTTGGACTGATTGAATAAGAGGAAAGAAAAGGTGCTTCTTTCTCAGAGAGAGACTTTTGCCCAGTGGTGTTTCTAAGCCAAGAATAAAAAAGGAAGTCAAGACGGTGTGGTAAACTTTTACTCCACTTTTTTATATTTTTACTTTCTCTTCCTCTTTTGCAAATATTCTCTCTGCCCACCATGCCATGCATCGCAAAGGGAGAGTAGCTCGAAGGAGTTTGAGTGTGTTGCACGTAGTGTCTTTTTTCCGCAGAAATTTATTCTCAGTGTTTTTGGTTCAAGTTTAAAGTTGGACTTGGTCACAAAACTGTTATCCATATGGAGAAAGCAGGCTTTTGGATGATGATCATCACCATGATCATCATCGTCGTCATCATGAAGTTAGATGATGATGATGATGAGGATGATGGTGGTATTTTTGCGACTCTTCATTTTGCCCGACTTTTGTGAAGATATTTGATACAAAGGTACTCAAGACTTTGGAGGCAAGCCGGTACCTCATGCGAGGGCATGAGAAAGTTTTGGAACTCCTAAATAAAGCCGTGAGTCGGAGAGAACATCAACACAAATATGGAGACTAGCAAGGATTTGAATTGGATCCAAACTCAAACGAGAGAGAAAACAAGTGTTGTATGTAAACCAGAAAACGACTCTGAGAGTCAATATGTTTCACACAAAACTCAACTCGCTGCTGGACGAATGTAAAAAAACATAACGTCAATGTAGAGAACTGGCCTTTTGTGGAGAGAATATCAGAGAGAGAGAGAGATATGGTAAATTTTGGAAGAGTAACGGAGTGAGTGCACAAACGCTTTTGTGTATGTTTGTGTGAGGAAGAGGACAACAATGTTGTAAAACGTAATTCGATATAGGAGAGCGGGAGATGGAAGAGATGAGAAGCCACTCATGACCAATCTGACTTCCGCTTAAGCACCAATGAAGTAGACTGGAATGGAAATCAGAGTGAAAGAGAGAGATCCTCTCATATCCATGGTTCACTATCTTTTGCCTCTTCCACTTTCCCAGAATATTTTAGCTCGTTTAATGCATTTCGCTCATCCTCAACGCAGACCATAATGCCACCGACTTTCTACATGTTTCTACACCCCGACTTCAAAAAATAGGAAGACACAACGAGAGTGAAACAATGGAGAAAACTGTGAGAGCAGGGAGGAATAGGATGCAAATGTTGATATTCGGAGAAAGAATAGAAAAAAACTGTTGTCCTGTGTGCCATTTCCAGGCAGTTTTATTATAATACGAATTACGAATTTTACATTGTGTGTTTCTATGTGCATAGGTTATGCACATACAGACGTTGGCTTTAAAAACACATTTTACTCATGCCTTTCCCATGCAGTAGATATATATCCGAATGTAAAGTGAAGGAGGAGTGCATGAGAGTGAGAGAGTCGCACATTGCGAGAACAGTGCCACAAAATGCTTGTTTACTAGCTTTCATTTCCCCTAGTCATGCATACCAAGTTTTTGGAGAGAGAGAGAGAGAAAGAAAATAAATTTTTACATGGGCACTATGATACCTCTCTCACATAACCATGGAGAGCACTGCTAATGTTCAGGAAACACGGAATACAATGCTCACAGAGGAAGTGGTTGAGGTTAAGCACTTATGGAGACATGAACCAAGTTTTTTTTCAAGTTTAAAGTGGGTGTAGCACTAAAAAGAGAGAAAAAAGTACTTTACTACAATATTTTTCAGTGTTCTTTTGAAAGCATTGGGAAAAACAAATTTTGTCCTGTCCAATCCATGAAGGCATCATCATCAACAGGGCCGGAAAAAAAGTAGGAAAGTGTGTAACCACTCAATTCTCTCTCACTACAATATGGTGTACCCCAACTGAAAAGAAAGGGAACATGAAGTTGTCAACTTGTTTCGCTCATGCTCTCACAATAAGCTAATAAATGGAGTGTATGTCAGGAGTTAATAGGATTCTGAGAAGAAACGTCTTCTTTCTCATCTCTCTTTCTGCTTCAATACGGAACACGCATTCATATTATGGAATATTAATAACAAACTCGAAACTACACATATGGACACACACACAGTGGCGCTCACGTTTTTAAAGGCCCGAGCTCTGTTTGTCGTGTTGCGCAAAAAGTTGAGAGACATACAGCGCAAAACCTGTAATGACTAAACAAAAGGGTGCTCTAGATACGCAGAGCTGGTGGAGCATTACGCCGTTATCGGATACTCGTTTTGGGACGTGCGCATTTGCATACGGGAGGATAAGGGGGAAAATAAGTCAAAATAATTGACAGAGGTTACCTGACCCGAGAGAACTAGAGAGAGAAACGACTCTTTTTACGATCCTCCTCTGATGTTGATTTAATTAAGCTGTGATAGATGAACAAATGGAGACTCGGGCTTGTGGATTAGTTTTTAAAGAACAACAACCCAACGAGACTTCTCCGCGTGTGCTCTGATGATCGTGATGATCATGTAAGAAATTTGAGTCAGTTTGAAGAGCAGGAAAAGCAAAGGTATCTTGTTGGTGGATTGCAGTAATATTTTCGAGTGTGCTCTCGCACAAACGAAATTTCTATTTTTTTTTCTTCTTTTCCCCTCTTCTCACTCTCTCTTGAATTTTATCAAAAGAAGAGAGTCACAGTATCGTTTTGACGATCCCTCTCACTGTTAGAAAGGGATCGAGCGGAGTATGCAAAGGGATATCATTACATTATTCCTGAATACGGGAGCAAATGCAATACTGTTTTCCGTGATGACCTCAATAATAAATGAGCTTTTTACCAGTCACTTTCACAATATATTTCCAACCATGCGAAGGGGGACAACTCGCGAGGTAACTACAGCTTCAATGTTTGTTTCAACCAGTTTAAATATGTATATCAAATATAGCGACGGAGTAATGGTTTAGAAACTCCCTACTTTCTTCGTCTCCGTGCTACAATGTCGGATGCACTGGTGTGCATTTAAAAGTCGTTGTTTCCCCTCTTCAAAGTTCACAAACATTGACTTGAGACGGAGAAAAAGAAGAAAAAGTGAGAGATGCACACTGTCATAGAAAATGGTTAAAAAAAGTTATCGTTCTCCAACACCACCCTTTTCATTCTGCACCATTAGTTGTCTTGAATATTTCCCACTCCTTTTTCATTACGAGTTTAATGGGCAACTACATGGTTATGTAATAAAGTGATGAATTACTTTTCAGCCGAAGTCAACTTCCCCCAAAAGAGAAGAGTGCATGTTCGTGTGCGTGGTTGGTTACTTAAAAGTATGATAATAAATATAGAGAGAAAAAAGTAGGAAAGTATGTAAGTAATAATTACGTTACTGCCGTAAAATGCATCATGCACTAATACGCCATCGAAATGGCACCCTATAATTCACAAGCCCAACGAGCTACACAATCGTATGAATCATAGTGGAAAGTGGGCTCAACTCCTGTCGACTATTTTTTTTCGGGAAACAATCATAAAATGTACAAAGACAACAAGAAATACTGCATAGCATTGCAAACAAGTGTGCATACTGTACATAATGCGGTCTTTTGGAAAATACCTCAATGTCTAAAATGAAGTACAATATTATTATATACAGACATTAAACTCAGCCAAAACGGCTTGTGAGTGGATAATATTATCCAAGCAATACAAAATTTCAAAGTGAAAATTCGCTCAAGCATAAAATCACCAGGTCTCTATATTCTTGCCATTTAAAAAAAAGATAGGCTTATCTTTGTACAATAAGGAATTGGCAATCATGCTGAGATGGAAGTTATGGTGTCACAATTTGTTTGGAATCCTCAGACTTTGTAAATATATTTAATAAAAAAAATTGATCCCGTTTAGTTTTTATACGATGTCATAATACGATGTCTAATAGAGTATTGCGACGAAAAAATTAGTGAATTTTGAGCTTTTTTTCAAGTGTACTTTCAGCACTGATGCCTCACACATGCGGCTAACAAATTAATGATTTTCCAGAGGAAATGCACTGCACTCATCATGCACAGACAGTTGAGCACACAGCCATTCGCATAACGTTAATTTTTCCAGCTCACGTTTCCCTTCCCTCTGGGAAAAAATGAGCCCTGCACTCCACCTCCTTCGTGTCAAATAATTTTGAGGGGAAAAAATGAGAGCAGGCTGCAAATACAAGAGAAGTGTCAGAGTATTTTTTTCGGAGTGAGCGAGTGGACAATGAAACGATATGTAGTTACAAATGAAGCCTTTCACGGGCATAACAAAGCGTAATTTTTCATTTTTTCTATCATGCGTCACTGCAGAGGGTGGTGCACACCTTTGGGTAGTGTGCGTGATAGGCTTGGAATGAATCGCTCCCTAAAATGAGAAATGGATCTGAGCCCACATCTGCCTTATTATTAGTCATCATCATATTATCACGCCGTAATGATGATAAACGTAACCCCTGTTCTGGCCAAATGGTCATATATGATCCTTCCAGATGATGACGACGATGCGTGCTCCGTTCAAACAGTTTTATATCCTTCACCTGTGATTGAATCCCAGTAAATCCTTCTGTTGACCTCTGAAGCTTCCACAGGGAGAGAGAAAAGTGAAAATGTGGAGGTAAAACAAGAATAACATTATTTCCTTTTTGTGGAAACGAAGCCATCTTATATTCTTCACAAAGTGCGCTCTATACCAGTCGCTATACACAGTCTAAAAAAACAAGAGTAATTTTTCTTCTCTCCCACTAACACATCATCTTTCCTAGTAGACACATAGGCATTTATAATGTAATCATGTGTGGTTTTCTCTCTCTCTCTCTCCTTCATACTTTATGAAGCCTCTGACTACCAAACTACCACCGGTGTTTGGCCTCTTCATCTCTTTGTGCAAAAACAGAGAATATATTTATGTGAATAGCAGAGAGAACGCGCATTTTTCACAGGAGGAGCTCGACTCCACGCGGAAGACAGAAATCAAGTCGTATTTCCTATTAATACTTGATTGTGATACAATTTAGGGAACGACTTGAGTGGCCACACAGACACACACTAAAGTCATACGCACGTCGTATATCTTGCTGTGATAGTGGGAAAAGTTGTCATATAAAAAATTCTCGAGCCTAAGCATACATTATAGATATTTAACAGGTTTCTTCTCTGTGTCTTCTCTCGTAATGCATTTCTGAAGGGAAAAAGATGAAGCTTAAAGTATCACAATGGTGTATAAAAATCGGAAAGAATGGAGGGCTAAAGTGGTCAACTAGAGAGTAGTAGAGAAAAGAAAAGATTTCAAATACTTATAATATAAACGGTGGGATTTGCTTTTAGCATTTGTGTTTACCTCCTTGATATATTTATGGCACGGGACGGTTTTCTCTCATTCCTCTTTCTCCTCGCTCTTTATATGATGCACTGTCTGTTTCGAGAAAATCTTTTCTCTCTCTGTACTACACCACCGAGATTACCCGTCATCCAAGAAGCCATTCCATTTCGCTTACTTTTTCATTCGATCTCTTTCTCCTCAGCAACCTCCGGTTTTTTTTCTGCCTCCCTCCACAAAAAAACAGATTAGCTTTAACTTGAATGCTGCTGCTTTTTCTTGCGAACTCAAGGTGTACGCATCCATATACATAAGTGTATTGTAGGAAGATATTATTTCAGAGGCGAATCCTTGAAGCACTGACACGCTTTCCTTTCTCTGAATCTGTGAAGCTGTACATGTACAGGAGAAAAGAAAAAAAAACATTCTTTCAGATTGAAATTGGTTGGAATTTCGCTTTCTCCCGCTGACTGCCTTAAGAGAGGGGAAAAAATTGGATTACTCCTCACAAGAAGTAACTGCATTAGATAGCCCAGATTCTAGATTTGAGATGTTCACCTTCTCATCATTCATGCCGTGTGGTGGTGGTGAGACTAGTACATACTTCTTGGAGGTAGTCACCAGTAGAGGCATGAGTGCGATACTTGAAAAAAAATGTTGAGACACGGCAAATATCATCAACATCATCTTTACGTGAGCCTCTCTCGTTACATCGCCTAACTTCTTGAGTAGACGTTTTTTTTCTGTGGACTTACAGAGGCTCAGGGAAATTGGAGACTTGTCCTTTTTTGCACATGACTTCAAAGCTTTTTCTAAAAAGCCCATCTTCTGTAAGCCGGAGACCTGTCTCGACGAAGCTGTGTTGTGCGTCCACGTACTCGGAGAATATTTCCATGTTTTTGCATTTAGCTTTTTTCCTTTGCATTTCTCTCCTCCTCATTAAGTAAACCTTTCTCAATGACCAGTCGTCCATGTGGAAAAGCGTTTTCCTTGTTACTTACCTCTGCACACACGCGTAGCACGCATTTTCTCTCTGGCTCGAAAACATGAGGAGATGCAAATGCCTCCAATTTTCTCTCTCCCAACTTTTGCATTTTTCATTTGTGTAAAAAGGTAAACGAATGAAAAAGGGAAATCAGAAATGTAAAGTTAAGACAACACAAAAAGCTCCCTTCTCTGTCGACCGTTTTATGTTATAACCAAAAAGAAATTTCACAGCTGAAAACGTAAATTGGTGAGAGGAAAAAAATGTGTTTTTTAAAAGATTTACTATCTCCACAACTCTCTCTTTTGCGAGCGTTGATGTAAACACAGATTTCAACAGAGAAACTGTTGCTACGCCTCGAATTGTTTATCAAGCTTAGAAAACGGATGGAAAAAGTAAACTTTCTTCTCAAAGGAATAAAAAAAAAGAGTATTGAATCACATCAACACTATGCATACCATTAAAAACGGGAGAAAAGAACAAAAGGTTGAACAAAAATCCTGTACACACGCTCACATTCCACTGCTTCCGTTGGCTTTGACTGTTTTTTTTCACAGAAAGAAAAGAAGACATCCAAGGGTAAAGTATAAAAAAAGTTGGATTTTTTTCTACAAAGAAGCATACTTTAGTCAGCGCATTTTCTTCTCTCTGAGAGAGAGAGACAGAAGTATTATCTTTTGCGCGTAGGTGTCTTATCCTTTTCAGAAAACAATTCTGGGAGAAGCACAAAGATAATATGAATGCGTACTCTCCCGTTGTTTTTTTTGCTGAATGAATGTCCAAGAAAACAAGTTATAGCAGGGCAATAAAAATGAGGAGAATATTTCGTGATAAGACGCAATATGTTCTCGTGCTGCTAACTTGTCCGGGGTTTTTTTTCCTTTCGTCTCCAGGAAAAAGTGATGAGGAAAAAGCTTTTTAAAGAATACTTAATACATAAATACGACAAGAATATATATCGTATTGCCTTGAGTAACTGTTGATTTAAACGTATTCAAAGAAAAGGGAAAGCACATATTCTTGCGAGTTTCTCAAAATCGCACACACTTCTTGCCGCTGCTCCAATATCAAATTTTGTTGGGAGTAGCCTTGGGAGATGGAAATGTGTAGAATGAGCAATATGCTTCCCATTGCCAAGATGCGACGTTATTGATTGTATTTTAGGCTTTGTGCAAAAAAAATAAGTAGACGAGAAGTGAGTACATTTCGCCGTAACAAATGTGCACTTTCTCAACTTGCAAGAGCGAAGAAGACGTCTGTTGTGTGACGACGACATGGAGTAAATACAGTTTGTGTGAGTGTGTACAGCACAAAGAATTGTAACAGAAACCATTAAACCTTTTTTCTTGACAGATTTTTTAAAAGAAGAAATCGTACTTTTACTCCTTGCTCTCTCAAGTCTTTCAAGATTCGCACTTTTTTTTTCTGCGACAAGCTGAGTTACGTGAAAAAAGGTGTTTGTGTGAGCTCTCCCAAACGTGAACTCTCACGTCCATTTTCTGTCAATACTCCGAAAAAGAAACTAATGAATCTTTTTCTTTGAAACCTCCACTTTCTCCAATTGATGATAAAGGATTCTCTCCATAATATTGTTGTAAGATGTATATATTTATGTATCGTCATTGTGTATGACTTGGTAATGATAAAAAATGCCTACTTTTCTCCCTTTCTCTTTCCCTCTTGCTTGTTATGCACAATCAGTGAAGAGAAGAAAGTGAGGACGACTTTGATTTTAAATCTGAAAGTGATGTTCGCTCTCACTCCATTTTTTCCCATTTCACTCCTCACGAGCATCAGCGGTGTTAAGCTCGTGAGATGTGAGCGCATTTCTTTCTCAAAAGGAGCTCTTGTGAGAGAGGCACAAGTCGATCGAAATCGTAATTGCACTTACTTTGAGTTGAGTGGATCATAATGTGCTAGTTTCTTTCATTTCAAATTTCGAATTCAATTCCTCCTCTCCTTCCATCTTTCTCTCAAGAAAATCCCATATTTCTCCACACGTGTGTATAGGGGGCGAGAGTGAGAGAGAGCATTATACGTGTTCCACCTGAATACATTAGGAACATGAGATTTTCCCTCTTGATAAATGAATGGGAACTCGGGGAAATATAAGTACTCTTGAGTGAGAGAGGCAGGAGAATTTTTGCACCCCATATTTACTACACACTCCGATTTCCCCCCAAAGATATGGATCACATCACCATCTCCTTTTGCGCTCTCAACCACCATGTATGCGTTTCCCAATCAGAGGTAAAATTTCCAAGAAAATATTCAATAAGGCAAAAAGAGACTTGATGCGTGCTCACATGGTAAGTGAACTCCATTATTTTCTTTTCCTTTTTCTTCAGAGAAAGCAAGGAACAGAGTCTTCCACCTACCTTTTTAAACCTTTTTTTTTCTTCTTTTTTTTACTCTTTTCTCCGACGTCATCTTCTCTCTGGCTCTGTGTATGTTTATAGCAAAAAGCACACAAACATTTCAAGTCTTTCCTTCTCTCATCTCATAATTCTTTGCGAATATGTGTGTGTGTGTAGACTTTGTCGACGAAATGGAATTCTTCTGCATCATATACTTTCTTCGTTTTGCAATCTCAGTCAAGCCAACCATATATTCCTATTCACTTAACCCGTGTTTGCTCTGATTCAAGTGGAGAACGAGTATTCTCCTAACACAGAAACTCTCATTCCATTTCCTTTTCCCATCTGGAGGAGTGGGTGGAGTGGAGGGAATCGTAAAAACCCGAATTTCCTTCCATAAATCCGCACTTTCAATTCATTATTTATAATAATTAAAAACGATAAGTATTTTGCATCGGAAGGAGAAACTGGAAAACAAACTCTACGTTATGGAGGCAGGTCATGACACACGATACAATGTCTTTCAGAATCTTTACTTCCGGATTACAAACTTTCCTTTAAAATGTGGCTTTTTCTTTACCAATTTTATAAAAAAAGTGCAGTTTTTAACCAAAAATGTGTCCAAATGTACTCTGAAAAAAATCCATGGATTGAAGTGGAAGAAGGGGAAGGAAGGATTGAAATCTGTTTAGAAAATGATTGAAGTTGTTTTCTTTTGAGAGCAGGTTTCTACGAAGAAAACGCTGCTTTGAGGAAAATCTATTGAAAAATTATAGTCCCACACACACACTCTCTCTGACAACAATCACATTATATTTGTTCTTTTGAGGAAGTTGTCCTTTGAGGATTCGACCTCCCTCTGCATTCGATACTTGTCCACGCTCCGCTCTTTCTCTCAACGTCTGTTCATCTCAACGATTTTTGTTACGGAGATTGAATTTCTGGAAAGAGTTACGATCACCATGTTGAACTACTTGATCGCGTAGCATAGTCACCGATATTGTATGCATTTCACAAATCCAAGTATTGCTCTATAAATATTTGACCTATTTGACATCCTGACGTCGTATCTTTCAGAGAATTCTTTTTAAGAGGAAGTGCATCTCTCGACTTTGATTTGAAAGTAATGTAGGGCAGCTTTTTTTCTCAGGAAGTACGTGTAAAAACTATGTGAGGAAAACGAGGTCAACAGAGAGCACTACGAGTTAACAAACATGACGGATTTGACTATGGATGCCTTTTAACTTTAAAGTCGTCCCCGTTTCGAGGTTTTTCTCTTACAACGATGTTCACATCTGTTTCGCCATGCCAATTTAGCAACACACCTTTCTCATATCAGAGAAATCTGTGGGGAAAACAGGCTGATTCCAGAGTTTCACTTCCACGACCGTGGTGTGTGGTTCTTTTAAAGTGTGTAATCGTACTCAGACGGAATGGAACCTTGCGGTTGTTTGTCATGCAGAGGAAGAGAAGAGGTTGATTTGTTGCTTGGTTGGTACACACACGACGACTCTCCATCCAGAAATAAGCAGCTTTACGACTTATGCATTTTACATGCGTCGTGTACGTAATACAATTCTTTCTCTCAGTATTTTGGGCAAAATAAATTATTGCGTGTGTAATTCAGGTAAAGGTTACAAGACGAGGAGTTTAACCTCCAGAGACCAATTTGCTGCTTCAGTTTCCCCAACTCTCACAAAAGCCGATGGAGAGAGAGCCTTTTTGGTGAGGGAAATGCAAAAGAAAAAGGAACAAGTCACATTATTACATTACGTAATAGTAATCTTTTCTTCGTCCTCTCCCACCGAAACAAACGTTCCACGTTGTTGCCTTCACGGTGAGAGTGGAAAGAGAAACGGCTCCTCGTCCAACGTGTGCGTCTTTTCCAGAGTTTTCAAAGACATGGAGGAAAATCTCTGTGGAATGTTCCTCACTCCTTTCACACTGCATTCTGAGAACACACGGGTAAAATGTGTTGCAACAGAGAAACCCTAATACTTCATGTACACCCTTCGTCTCAACCTGTTTTCTCAACACAACCCGTGAAAACACACTAGGCGTACGTCTCCCAAAGAACATTAAACAATGCATGAATGATTTCCTCATGCGTCTGAGAAAGAATTTTTTTAAAAGAATTAGGGAAATACTTTAACCTTTCTTGTAGAAAAAATGGAAATTATTACGCGATGAGTTTGCGTGCGTGGCAAGCCTCTTCATCAACAAAATAAGTAGAGGGCTAAAAAAATACAAAACTGGTTTTCCACAAAAATACTAAATCCCTTTTATAATTACTGTGTTGATATCTTTGCATCCGGGAGAGAGAAAATCCCAGAAAAAAACATGGCAACACTATTCATTTCATTAATGCGAGTTGGCCTCTCTAAAATGAGGAGAAAAGGAAGATTTGTCGTGTTTTATTTTAGTTCACACCTTCTTCTCTCCGCGGAGCTGTTCCTCTGCGTTTTCACTCTGCTTTTTTACGGTTACTCTGATAATGGAGACCGTGTTGTTCTCGCAGAAGACCTAAACGTACTTGTGTAGTGTCAACTCTAATGCCATTGTGACGGATTAACAGGGATTTTGAGCATGTATTTTTTTTCGTGGTTTTCTGTTAGGTAAACCAAAACGTGAAAATCCTTTTTCTCAGCTATTTCCCTTTCTCTCTCTCTCTTGTACATGGTGCACTTCCTTCCGTAAAAATTGCGTCTCCCCTCTCTCCCATTTTTGACGGAGATCACGAATTGTGTCCCTCCCTGCACGAGGATACTCGTGTGTTTGATGTGTGCTTTGTGAGCTATTTCTTTCTTTACATCTAAAACTCCGCATTTCTCTCACTAGTGGGGAAAAAGATGCATGTTTGTGGAAATAAAGGACAACATGTAAAGTAGAAAGGGTGAAGGGTATAGAACATGGTGATTCACTAACTTAAGTAGAAGAGTATATACATTCTAAGCAAAGACGAAAAGGAGAGAAAGGAGAAAAGTATTACATGAATTTTTACTCTCCACTTATTGCTCTCCCTCTCGCTCTGCCTTTCCCCTCGTTTTACGGTGAAGAGTGGAGTTCTTCCTCTCTTTATGTTGGTTCTCCTGATGCATCACATTAGGATTGATGATTCCCGTCATGACACAAGGGGACCAATGTATATGACGTCGTCTCCGTCGACGAGGCTATATCAACTCTGAAGAAAAACGGGAACAAGGATATTGCATTGAAAAGACAACATGAGGGAATCCACAATAAACTACCGTTGCTCCGTGTTCTCACATCTTTGTTGTTCCTTTTGAGTGTGGAGTCAGAGCTGCATTTTTCACGTTAAATTTTCCTCCACACAGACGGAAGTGAGGGATGTACGTATCTTTTTTCAAACAGGCATCCGCTGTTTGTGCATCTGCTCAAAAAAAGTTGGTGAAAGCACATAATCATGAGAGAGGAGCATCAGGGAATGAGACACTGCTCCAGTTTATTCAATATTACATTCTGACATTTCACATTGGCCACTAGTTACAAGCGTGACCTACGTCGTCCATGTAGAAGGCATGACAACCATGAAATATAAAATGTAACCTTCTTCCATACTCAAAGTCAGGGAATCAAGTGGGTTTCGAGATACTCAGTCTCCAAAAGGGAGGAAAGACCATCGTCAAAATCGTTGAAACCGTATCATTTCCTTTTTTTTGAGAAAACGACCGCCTTGTGTTTCCCAGTTTAGAAAATGATATACAGTGTACCTAATATCAAGGGGAAGTGGGAGAAAAATGCAGACGTCTGCGTGTGTACAAGTCGTAATCTTTTCATTTCATGGTGCTCCCACTCACAAATCTAGAAGAATGGAAGGTGTGTGTGTGCACAATATCTGGAAAACAACAACGAGCCTCTCTCTCTACGTATGCATAATATGCACTTTTTTTCTGTGCACCGCACAAACGTCTGAAAGTCGAAAAAGGAAGAAAAGAAAGCAATGTCAGATTCGATAGAATCAAACAATTTCGTCTTTTTTCTCCAACAAAACATTGGAAGTGGAGAGTGTTTGACTCTCCAATACTTTTCAACTTTGCTGTCATATCCTGGCGTGCCCGTTTTTGGGATCTTCGTCTTTTTGATAAAGTGGTTCTCACTCAGGGTGTACTACATCAGTGTTATCAATCCTCTTCTATACAAAGTATAACATACAATTTCCCTTCTTTCTCTGGCGTCCTTTTTTCTTTTACGACGCTGCCCAGTAATCGAGCCTTTTTTTCACAAACCGTTCATAATACAAGTTTTGATGGTGGTTGTGTGTGTGTGTATGTGCTCGTTTTATTTTTTTTTCTCAAACTTTATTATTGCATATCAACAATATCATATTTTTTTATTCTCTACTCAAGTGTGAGAGTCTCTTGCGCCTCTTATTTCTCTGTATATCATAACGATAAAGTTTGGCGGGGAAACTGCACTTTTCCCCCTGTTCCTTCTCCCTCATCCCGTTTTGTTCAATTCTCCTATTTTCGGGGAAGAGAACTAGAATTGTAAATTGTTCCACTGAACTCTCTCTCTCTCTCCATGTCGCATTTTCTTTCAGCCTCTTACATTATATGTTGTTGTGTATGTTATCTACCTGCAAAATGTTTTCCGTTACTTTGAGTGGGGCACACAATTTTCTCCAGTATTATGAATACGAGATGCTGCCGCGCTCAATACGGTTTTGTACACGAAATTCCCTTACATAAAACATGATATGGCCGACCATCGTCGAGGAAACTGTCATTTTACGGGTTGAGCTCCCTGTCGGAATCATATCGTATATAAATTTATATAAGTGACAGGAACAGGCTGAGAGAAAAAAGGGAGGCATGAGAGTATGAATTTTCTTTCATAAAAAACAGGCCTGCCTATTGAATCTAAATGGGATGGAATGAAATTTTTATATGCTTTACTTATTTTAAACAAATTAGCTGCTGTCGGCGTGCACATATTTTTTCTTTAAAAAACAAATTCGGCCCCTTTTTTGCACTCCTGCCGTTTCTTTAAAACGCTCGCATCTTCCTCGAGAAATATGGGAATAGAGTAAGCACCCCCTCTCCTTTGCTTTGAACTACTAATTGTGAGTTCTAATAGCAGACATTTTGTGTAACTTACAATTAAAATTTCAACGAAAGGTTTTTCAAATCATTAGCAAGTTAATTTCTAATGTACTCTTTCATCAATTGATAACTTCAAACTTGTCCCTTCAATTTGTTACGGATAATCACATAAATACATTAAGATTTTTATTTTGAAAAATATGGAAGAATTTCAGCCAAGCAAACTCAGGTTCAACCGTTAAAATTGTGCATTTCAAGTTACATCAACTACGTTTGAAAACATTTTTGAGTCTTTACACGTGCAGATTTGCAGTACTTTTCCTCTGCACGTGGAAACAAAATAAAAGTATTAAATTAAATTGAAGCAAAGTTAACATATAAGAAGCCTGTCGAAGACGACGCAATTTTCACAATATTAAATTCCATATTTATCACTCTAATGTCTCTCCCACAAAAGTCCGTTCTCTCAGCTCATAAACTGTGCCGCACCACACAACGGCTCTGTGTGTGGTCATGTGTGGGAATGATGGGAAGAAAGAGTTTCTTTTTCAAACTGTAAATGAAAACCGTATCCTATGGTATGTCACAGTACGCAAATGCAGTCACCAAATTCCCTCCAACGTTTCGGAAAAAGTTGTAACCGACATAGGGAGAGGAAGGCGAAAAAGGCTCGGAGGGAAATAAAAGAATGAAAAGGGAAAAGGAAGACGACGGAAAATATGAAAAGCTCCAAAGAAACAGAGTTGTATATAATATGACACACATGGTTTTTGACAAGGCATCCAGTAATTTTTTCATGTCTTTTGCTGAAATGGTAATAATGTAGTAGCAGTAATACACAGCTCTTTCGACGTGTGTGTAGAAGCGAGAGAGAGAGAGATACATTATCATTTTTCTCCTACTTCCTCCTCTTCCCTTACTTTCGAAGTGTATTATGTGGGAACATATGAATAACCTGGAGACTTTTTCCTCTATAAAAAAATTTGCGTTCGACAAAATGTGAAAAATAAAGAAGGAAGGGGAGAGGAAAAATTGTGACTTGTTTTGCAAAAATGTATGCATATATACTTTGCTTGTCTACGACGTTGTCTCCAAGAGATGCAAAGTGATGAGACGCGCTCCTAGACTGTCGGAGAGGATTTTTTTCTCTCTCTCTCGCTAGATTTCCTTTTCTGGAGAAAGATGGCAACTTAGTTTTTTCTTCCTTATTCCGAATGGCACGTCGTTCCTGGAAAAGATGTACACAACTTATTGTGCATATCATGCATATGTGTACAAGACTCACATAATAATCTGTACACGGATGACGTTGTCATCTTACATGTTGTGTTGCTTTTTTTGTGTCGAAAAGACGACAGCAAATAAAACGTAGGTTCCTTTTGTTTTTCAGAGTTGTCGTCTCCCATTTTCTTCTTATCTACTGAAACAGAGAAGTGCAAAATGCGAGTTATGCTCTTAATTTTTGTTGGCTTCGTTCTAAGTTTAGAAATGGGAAGTGTATGAGAAGGCTTCCTGGTTGGATGTGATATAAAATGTACATGAGAGCACTTACTGCAAGCCAAGGACGAGCGTCATTTCCGGGAAGAAAAGAGGGAGAGGAGCGTTGTTTTTACGACATGTTTTTCCTTCGCTTGATTAAATAAATTGTAAAATTTCTAATTTGCCAAATTGGTCGTCTCCGAATGAAATCATTTAAGAGCTTCTGTGTCTTCCATGATGAGACTGTGTGGCGCCATGAAAGTGTGCTTTTCCGGTTAAAAAAACTTTCCTTCTAAGAAAAAACACTTAACTACGGAACAATATGGAGGGGCAAAACAACTGACAGAGAATATGGCGAAAGGACTGGGAACAACACACAGAATTTCATTTTTACTCACTTCCTATGGCCAGAGAGAAAAAGCCATGTAAATAAGGTAGAAAAGGAACATATTTTTGTCTTTCGTGGAACAACACACAACAAGATGACATGCAAAGTACAACTTTTTTTTCCTTTTCTCCAGCTCGTCTCTCTGCCATTGTTTTAAGATAGGAAAAGGATGCTCCTTTTGAAGGAAAGAATTTTGTCCTATTTCATCAACCATTTGTCTTCTTTGACTTGACTTTCACAGTTGTCAAGCGAAACTCGTCGTGTGGAGACATAAGACCCAGAAAAATTGCAACAAGCTCACTTGAAGCACGAAAGGAATTTGTTGTTGAGAAGAGGAGATTTCAAATGAAAAACACACAATGTTTGTATATGCATCACAGGGCATTACTTTGTAGGGCATATATTCCTCCAAAATACAAAGCTAAATATTATGAGCATTTTTGTTGTTGTTGCTGTTGCCATGTTGGGACGAGTCAAGAGGCATATTTTCTTTGGGGGATTTTTCTCTCTGGCGTAGAATGAAATCTCAACACTGGCACACATATTTCTCCCCTTTGACAGAAGTTGCCATTTACTCAACCTATTCATAGGGTAATTGCAGTTTATACACCACTTTCTCTCTTTCAAATCTCTGCACATCTTTCTGATGGAAAATGGAGTGGAGAAAGTGGAAGAGAAAGATAGTGGGGAGAGTGAGTGAGGCATATTCCGCCTCGAGTCCCCATTTTCTTTTTCTTTGGAAGGAGGGAAATTGGAGAAACAGTTTTACATACAAGTACACAAATTCAAATGAAGCACAATGAATAAAATAGAATGGGAAAGAAGTAGAGGTATGTATGACACACAAACATAGATATGTACGTGTAATTTGAACACACGTACGCACACGTCTCCACTCACAAAAAACGGGAAAGTCACTGTCGTCGGCGTCGTTCGCTGATGTATTATTAAGCAAGTGTTTTGTAACTCGTGAAATATAAATGTGGCATTTATACGCTCTCTGGGTGTATAAACGAATGTATGTACGTCGTTTTAAAACGACATTCGGAGGGAGGCCATGAACCTTTGCGAAAAAATTAATTGGTGTCTTTCCCTCCAGATTTTTACTAACGCAACAAGAAAATAAATCATTTTATACATAGAATAAGCTTGGACAAAACCTCGTGACAAATATGTCCGCTACATTTAATGTGGAATAAACTGCAAGTCAAAACCGTCGAATATCACGACGTTCAAGTTTAACTTTAAGTTTAAGTTAAAATGATTTTGTCTACAATTTTTTTACATTTAAAGGACGTCAGATGAATTTCAAAATAAAGTTTCTTAGCCAAACAGTCTCATTTTGTTTGCTTCCACTTAATTTTAATTAAATTCTCTCATTTATTTTTATTATTGTACTTATCAAACAAGGCCAGACAAACTTCGAAAAGTAAACTGTAAATTATACCTAAATAGCGCCAGCCTATTTTTGTAATTTCAAGTTGTAAATCGTTGTATTCGACGTTTCTATAAATTCCACTGTTTTCTCCATGACAAGTCGAGCCAAATTCTGCGTTCCTCCTCTCATTTCTCAAGAATCTCTCTGCGGACTCTTCTTGTCTTCCCTTTTATTACGTAATGTGAACACCACATTAGAAACGAGAAAAAAATCCGCTTTGGAACACCGGAAGACTTAGACATCTTTGTGACGATAGAGAAAGTTTGTTCTTAAAATGGTTTTGACAGGAGGATCCCTTTATAGCATATTATCCTCATTTTGTGAGAGAGAGCTTATTTCCCTGAGATAATAAGGTACACTTTCGTGGAAAATAATACAAGGGACTCCTCTCAATTACCTCGTATCCCTCTCGGTGTCCATAAATTTTATTACTCTTTTTGGACAGGAAGACACCAGATGGAAATAGACAGATGCGCTATTATTTAGCCCGTTTCATCCTCATGTGGATGTGTAGTCGAAAATAAAATGAGAGACAAGGGGAAATGGCTTAATTTGTGTACAAACTACATGTTGCAGCTCTCTCCAGAAGAAAATGATAAACATTGAGCACATACAGTTGTGTATCTACCACGAATTCGCGTCTTGACTCTCCTTCGTCGTTCTCAGCGACGGAGAAAGAAAATAAAGTTTATCCGCTTTTCTCAGGAAGAAAGGGGACAAATGAATTTTGGCTTCTCTGACATGACAAATAAATGCGGAAAATGTTTGTTTTCTTTTTAGACTCACTTACATCTTCCTCGATACTTCACGAGATCTCGGAAAAGCCTCCACACAAGACGGATGCGACGGTGAAGGGAGGAACCACACCACCTCTTGTTGAATCTACATGTTTCCTCTGAAGACGTTGAGGAAAGAGTTGACACTTGACAGTGAATGAGAATTAGGACAAGTTTACCCAGACACACAACGAGAAAGAATTATATATTTGCGCTCACCTCTCACGATGATGTATCCACGTGCTTAGAGGAGATGGAGGACCACGTTTTTTTTCTGCTAACATCACCGCACAGGATATAAGAACATTTCCTGCTCTTCGCACACACCACCACGCGTTTCGCGGATGACGACGAGGATGATGATCGTAGTTTCCTGTTGGTCTCACTCACACCTTCGTGAGTTACGTGTGTGGGAAGAGAGGGTAGGAGCATAAGAGAGAAGTATGTCAATGTGGATCTTTTGCTCACAAGGGTAATAGCCTATGTTACGTACTACATCTTGTCTAGACAAATTCGGAGGAGTAACTTGGGTTACGTGAAAAGACGTTTTTCTCCATTTTTTCTCTTCCCCTGACTTTCACCTGCTTTCACTGGAGAACCGCAGTGAATGAGTAAAGATTTTAGACGGAGGCGGAGAGTGACACTAATGCATTTAGTAAGAGGACTGGAGCCGTGTGTATATATTTACATGTCAGTTACAACATTTCTGAGGAAATGAAACACGACATATTATGCACACACAGGTGAGTGAGACACAGGAATATGAGAAAGTTTTGGTGAACGTACGCATTTCTAGAGTTTTTTTCTACGTTTACTATCTCTGTGCGTGAGCCACCTTGACTAAAATAAAAGTGGTAGTGCAAGTGAAAGTCTGCAACAAATACGCATTATTCCAATCTCCTAAATAATGGAAACCTGCTCCGCCATTAGTTTCTCTGGGAGGAGAAAGTGAGACAAGGTGGCATCAGGTATTTAAGAGATATCCGTGGCGTGAAGCGTGAAACTCACTTCCACCAGCATCCATTCACGGGAGAAAAAAACACTCGGCTCTCGTTGAGGGGACAGAGTGAGACTGGAGAAAGTCAAATTGAGCAGAGTGAAACGGAGTTTTTCTCTGCGAAAAGGGCAATAAGGAAATAATGAGGGAGCATTCTCAGTGTCAAGGAAGTCGAGTCGTGGATGCAAGTCGACGAAGACCAAAGAGTGCAGAAGCAAACGAAGGACTAATACGTGAAAGTGCTCGTTTCCGTGCGTCGCTCTGAAGAAAAGGATGCTTCCGAAAGTGATTCCGCACAAGATGTTGCCCTACCTCATTATCATCCTCTTAACTCTGGGTGAGCATTACATCACCAATCTCATCTCGTCCACTTTTTTTTCACCAAAAAAACTACATGTATTAATATATACATTTAGCTGGGTAGACACCGAATTTCTTGCTTTGGTACTTTGTTAGGATTCAGAAATGTGGAATTCATACATACACATTTTCCTTTCTTGTTTCTCAACAAAACAAGAGCAGCTCTTCAATGAGAAAAGATTGGATAAGACTGTTTGGAATGAATTTGCGATGTTTTTTTTGCATCCACCAACCATTAGCACATAACAGGGAGACAAAGCTATGGTATCACGCCAGCTCGCATTTCAACAGATCATTAAGGCTGTAGAGCGTCATTAGTAAGAAAAAAGAGAACACTTTTCTTCTGCTCATTGTTACGCTTCAGAGTGGTGCAACGAGTTTTTGCAAAAGAAGTGCCAAGAAGTGAGGAGAAAAAGTAATATTTTTGCAAAAAATGTAAAGGAGAAAATTCGCTCATTTTAAAAATGCACAAATCATATCATAAAAGAATCGTGGATGGTGACAAAGCCAATTAGAAATGTCATGTCACCACAACACGAAGTGATCTGTTTATCTTCATCAAGTGGCGAGGATGTCGTGCAGATAATTTGCATAATATTCCGTATACCCGATGCTGAAGGAATTGTGAGGGGAGAATGCAATTTAATCAGAGAATATAATGCATTTTGTATAGACGTATAAACAGTCTTATGGCTTGGCTGAAGCCGAAATTCCGGTTTTGTCTCCATAAAAAATGGTAAATGGTGTGAGTGTCTGACGGTGTGACACTTCATTTGCACACAGCACAAGACGGTCTCATGGTGTCCAAGTCGGAGCAACAGCACCTTCTCCATTACTCGGAAAACCCGTCGCCACCACTGAGTCCGTTTGAAATGGATGCTCCTCACCACATGGAGGCACTTGGCAGTCGGCTGACAGTTCGAATTCGCCTTTCACCATCCCCATCATCGTCATCCTACCCCAACGGAACGGGCAACTTAGCCGAGTCGTTTCTTGACAGGAATGGAATTAATGCAAGGGAGCTTTTCCTCCAACTCGGTTTCTACGACCAGAGCAGTGGGGACAGAGTTATGTTGACGCAGAAGAAGCTTAAGACAGCAATTTCCACAAATTGGCAAGACGTAAGATTTCTTTCCAACTCTCTCTTTCTCTCTCTTTCTCTCTCTGACCACCACGATTCCATTTATGCTCATGTATGTCAGTGGAAAGTGTACCTACTCTGTATTTACCACGAGAGGGAGAGGAGTGGAAAAGGTGGTTCTTCTTGTTATTTATTATTTATCATTAGCACAATCTTGGCTTC
Source organism: Alloscopus bannaensis (assembly GCA_027743745.1). Taxonomy (NCBI): domain Eukaryota; kingdom Metazoa; phylum Arthropoda; class Collembola; order Entomobryomorpha; family Entomobryidae; genus Alloscopus; species Alloscopus bannaensis. Next base: position 18,806 of record JAHZMW010002254.1, on the reverse strand, counting down.
TTCTCACTTCCCTTCACTTTGCGGTGGAGGCTCAACCAGAAAAAAAATGTACAGAGAGAGAAAGCAAGAGAGACGGATTAACTAATGCAATTACATTTTCCTTCTCGTTTCACTGGCTTTCTCTTACCTGTACGACGAACCGTGCACTAGTGCAATTGAAGTGTAACAAGTACCACACGTTTCCCGTCTTCTTCCCTGATATCTCTTTTCTCTCTAACGCCTAGGTGGACTTTGACTGCGGCTGGATTGTCAGAGGTGGGAAATACTTTGTCTACTTGTTCCACCACGCCGCATCATTGTCATCTGAGTCATCTGAGTCAGACTCAGACTACTTGGATAACTACAGTACCTTGTTGAGTTCTGAAACGAGTTCATCCTCGTCACCACCGTTGCAACACTCATCCTCCCCATCATCAATCATCCAATCGTCGAGCCATGTCAATCAGAGTGAGAGCAATGAGAGCGAGAAAGATAATGATGGTGGTGATGACGACGGAGTCATCACGAGGGTTCGTATGCTAGCTAAAAGGACGATTGAGGTGACCTACCCCAGGATTTTGTTTGAAGTGCCGAGTCGCCTTGAAACATACGCCACTGCCGCTCCCGTCACCTTTGCCCTGACGAAGACAATCTGCAAACCCAAACTCAAGTTACCTTCCACCCTCCTCACGCTCACGATGTGCTCGCGAACGAGTCACGAGCGAAGTAGTGGACCAAATGCTCGCCATTTCTCATCATCACACAGTAATGACGACGAGGATCATCAGAGTGGTGGCGATGAGAATCATTATCATGGAGGAAACGTTGATGGAGCTGGTGCGCCCGAAAATGCCTTTGTCGGTGGGAGATCAACGCACAAAGAGCCGCCGGGCAGTAGCTCAGGGCATCATCATCATGAATCAAGTCGGCAACGTGACCATCATCTTCGACGCTATAATCCAAATCATCATTTATCATCGCCGTCGGTGGCGGGGCTTCCTCAGCGGAGCAGAGGAGGAGGCAGGCGTCAAAATCATTCGGAAGACTCGAGGGGCTCGTTCCAGGAGGCTGGAAGCCGAATTATGTGTCATCGTGATGTTTCCACGGTGTTCCAAGACCCGCTTATTGCACTTCAGGTAAGGACTCAGAAGGAAAACCTTTCCTTTCATATATCTTTCACGATGAGCAAAAAAAGTAGTATATTGCGTTCTCTTTTTCGTTTTTTATATAACTTTTTTCTCGTTTTTTTTGTACTCTCGCATATTTCTTCCATTTTGACCTGATTCATACTCCTCTCCGCGAGAGCATCAACATTCTAATCCGAACACTTCATAAATTAATAAAGTGCACAACAATCAATCACAACGATGATGGTGTTGTGTGTTCCCTGTCTCTTCTTTAAAAGAGTCACTCCATTCCATCTTTTAAGAGACATGTGGCTCCGTCCTTGTGTTTCTAATCCTCACTTTCACTCCTACCCAAGAGAGAAAAGTTACTTTGTAATTTTTTTCAACCAGCCATTATTTTCCTGTTGCAGACTGAGGGACGTGTGACGATTAATGTTGAGTGTCACCTTTGGGGGCGGAATGCAACATACGTTATTCAGTTGTGTGAGACTCAGACCAGGAATGTTATAGCACAGAGCTCCTTCATAAGGTTAGCATTTCCCTGGACATCAATGAAGTCCACTTTTTGAAACGCATTTTCTTGACAACGAGCAAACACGGTACGCACATTATAAGCTGCGGTTAAACTGATGTTATGAAATGTTTTTCGTTTTCTTTAAAAGTGTCGAGTGGAGCTCTCAGTTCTCCCTGGAGCTGAGCAAAACAAGTGTACTCCGTTGTCAGGGCTCTATTCGAGCTCAGGTCTCGTACCCAAGGTGCATTTTACCTGGACGCGATAAGATTCGAGTATACGGCTACGAAACACTGCCGGTGCCATCCCTTCTCGCCCCGAGTCGAATGAGCTATATAGGGGAACAACAAATTCGCAACAATAATAGGATCATCAGCTTCAGATGCAGTATTTTCCCTGCGAGGTGAGAAAGGCAGAGTGAAAACTCCAATCACTTCCCCCCTCTCAGAAACACACACACGCCAATACCATCCAGAGAAAAGAGACTTTCACCATCATCACATCAGTCTTTCACGTGAACCATATCAGTTTGGGGAGTGTATCATATTTTGTTGGGTTGTTTGACACGTTTAAGTTCTCTTTCAGCACACAACTTTTACCTTTCTCTCTTTGATATGAGAACTGTGCTTGGTTTTGTCTTTTGTGTGTGTGTTTGTGGCACACAGACAGACACTTTCGGAGAAAATGGAAATCTGATTCAAAGCTTGTGGCAAAGTTCAAACAGTTCTGGGCACAGGCTGTCACCAGACACTGTGAAAACTACTTTCTCTCTTCCTCAAGTACATGATACACAGAGTAAATTAGAATGACACCAGAGAGGAGAGAGAGCTGATGTGAAACGCTCACTCTTCTGGATGGGAAATATATAAATTGTGGAAAACATGCGTAACATGATTTCTCCTCGGGCTAGAAAAACAAAGTTTTCTCTCGCTTTCGCTCTGGACATGCAGATGTACCTTGTGTCACTTTTTTGGGGAAATGTGTGTGTGTGTCTGCGATATATTTAATATTGGGACAATATTGTTCTTTCCACCCTCACAGCAACTATATACTTGTTTCCTTAGGTTTCTCCGCTTCTGCTTCCAATACGTCAACACAGCGGTGGACGAGAGTGTGGCTGTCGTGATGGAGAAGTGTATTCCGACAGGACCCGCTAGTAAAATTGCAGGTACAACTTTCACCCGCGTCCCCTTGTCATAACTATTACTTGTACGCACACGCTCAATTTCTTTTGAGCGTATGATGCTATTAATATTTTACTAGCTGAAAGCACAACTCGTGTATGCATAATGTTTTCCTTTCGCTTCCCTGACTCTGTAGATGGTGGCTGGAGCGAGTGGAGTAACTGGAGCAGTTGCAGTGTCACATGCGGATCGGGAGGAAAGCGGTTTAGATACCGGTTTTGTGACTCGCCTCCGCCCACTTCCGGTGCAAATTTCTGTCAGGTACAGTCCCACATAATTGTTCCCCTTTCTCCTATGTACACAACAATTTTCGGGAGCGTGTTCAGGTGGGAAATTGGTGGAGCGTTGCTCTTTCTGTGGAGCACAGTGGACTCATTTGGTGAAAGCCGTAAGTACACTTTCACACGGGAGCGAATGCGCGACTTTCTCTGTTTACTTAGGGCACAGCTGGTCAAACTCTGATTACTTGGAATCGCCGTGAAACATCATTACTGTGCTTCCCCTCACCACCAAGTGTAAACCCAATAAATGCTTTTTAAATAAGGCTAAAGACGACCTACGTTTATTGCTTTTGCCAGTTGCGAATTTATGCTTCCTCCTAGTCCCTCTTTTCGTTTCGCCAAAAAAATTGGCTCAACTTGCCCCCAGTTCAATGTTTGCCTTTGTATTATTACAGTAAAGATGCTCAATATACTTTCTCCAAAAACTTTCACTTCCTCTTACTCTCAACAAGACCACCACCCGTCAAGTAATATGTGTTTGAGCTACGAGCGTCATGTGGAGGAGTTTTTTCTGTTTCCGCCTTGGTACATGGATTTGATTCGAAAAGCCTGAGGCACATTTTTGTGTCGGTTAAATGGTGTTGTCAATACACACACAATAAGTGCGCGCTCACACACGAGCTGAGATGTGATGATGAGTTATGAAATTGAGGGTAGGCACACAGAGAGAAATTCGCAGGAAGCAGAGATTCAATAAAAGATATAAATTTTGCGGGTCGGATGCCAGCGTGAAGTCAGTGAGTTTTCATTGTGTGCAAACTTTTGGTCGATGACACACGAAAGAGAGAGAGAGATGTAGGAATTGTTTGATGGTTGGCGTAGCTGCTGCTCACTTGGAAATATAAAAAGCGAGAGCAACCTTGACGAACATCAAAGCACCACCGAAAAAAATGGCTCACCAACTTGGGAGAGTAAAAGGGAAGCATTACACGCTCCCTGAATTGCGATGATGATGTCGAAATAGGTCATCTTGTGATTCAAATCGTGGTTGTTCTTTTACACGAGGAAATGATTGATTTTGATGTGGTTTCCAAATAAACAAAATACCTGTCAACCGATTACAAATAAGGTTACATCACATCAAACCCGTATTGCTTTGAGTAGTGTCGTCATTTGGAAACGACATGAGCTGCGGAGGTCGTCCTTCAAGGTGGCTGACTAAACTCATTTTGATTAAACTCGAAAGAACCCCTTTCTCCTTTCAATTATACTCGTTGCTTGTTCTTCTCATTGATTTGTGGTTTAGGTTTTCCGCAAAGTAATCAGTTTGATTGCGATTACAGGTTGATTACACACACGTTTTCTTCTTTTTAATCAATTCGTTTTGATTGCTTGTTCGTTAAAAAGAGAAAAATTGCGTAATGCTGTGAAATTATGCAGTCATTTGATTGCTTTCGAGCTCAACTTGATTTCACCAATTTCCCTAGTTAATTCTTATGGTTTTGGGGATTTTAATAAAGAAACTACGGTAATGTAATCTGCGCCCTTAAAATGCCATTAAATTTGAAAAGAGTTGACAGGTTGAGTCTGTGTAATGTGTGCATAATAGAGTTGCTCATTATTGGATTTCCACCCCTTTTTGAATGAAACACATGGACATAGTTGAGGTAATTTTTTCCTGTGTGTAATGAGCAAATAAAATTAGAAAAGGACAAGAAATTTTTTCAACTCATCATTTTCTACGAGGTCTCTTAAATTAGGAATGTGCGTTTTGTACTCGTCATAAACAACAACACTACTATTCAACTATTTCATCGAGTGTTTTACGACCGGAAACTTTTGCGTTACGTCGCTTGAAAAACGATGTTGTGGCGACGCATCGTGTGATACAAAAAATTGTAGTGAAATCGCCTCCAACTAGAGCTTCACCACTTTCTCCAGCTCTTCCCCACTTTTTACGCGCTCAACCAATGCATTTCATCTCTCACTTTCTCCCCTGAGTTTCCCCGCAGAAAACTTGTACAAAATGCCATCAGGCTTTCCCTCGTAATCGGTTTCCAGGCTGTGGGACGTGAGAGGAAAGTCGCAACGGAGAGTTCCTCACTTGATAAACACTGCGTGATGATATCATTATCGTCTTCATTATAATCATCACAGTTGTCATCGTGATCATCATCATCATCAATCTGACTTGGCTTACCACTACCCACCAGAAAAATTAAGCGTATTTATTTCTTCTCTGGGAGAAAGTAGCAGGAAAATTTCCCCCAAAAAATGGAATACTACACTTTTTCTTTCCCTGACTGATTGAGTCTGTGAGAGTTTGTAATGAAGTGAAAAAGTGTGGCTTGCCTCCTAAATATTTTCTATCTTGTTTCTCCTTGTTTTAACTTGTTTTTTACTGCTCCCTCTTCCCCACCACTGAAATTGTATTGCCCAAAAATTAACGAGTGAACGGCAAACGATGCGAGAGAAATATATTTTTATCGTCGTCATCATCACGAGAGAAAGCAAGTTGTTGGATGGAGAGGCCCTCCCTTCCCTCGTCAAACTGGTGAAGAGGTTCGAGACGAAATCGTCTCTTTATTTTCTGGCATTTGTCACATGATGAAGAGATGCTGATGATTGTCTTGTGATGACGTTCATGACGACGATGATGATGGGAGAAGTGTTTTTTGTAGCTGAAACACATTCTCCCATTTTTTCATGTCATTTCAACTGATGCTCTCAAAATAGAGAAACAAGGGTATTGTGCCTTCTACTTTTTTAGGTTTCCTCTTTCTTTCCACCTCTTTAACTTGTATTTAGTTCGAAACGTGTTTTTATATACTTCACTGCTCCCCTTTTCATCTTTCTCGAAAAGAGAGAGAGGGAGATCGGGCGCACTCTGAAAAAGCGGCTTACAGCTTTGGGGTTTCCCTCAAGAGTATTTTTGACATATCTTTCTCTTCTCTCTCGCATCCCATACAAATTTTTGAGGAGTGAGACAAGAATTATAATATGGCTTTGATGATAATGATGGTGGCATTATTAAGTGCTTCCCTTAACAAGTAAATAAAGCAAGATATATGCACCACGGAGTTTGTTAAGACCAAGACAGACGTTGAGAAAGCTGAGAAAAAGCGAGTATTGTGTTGAAACAAGAAAAAGAGTTTGCTCCACAGTGAGTGTAGCAAGTGCTTGAGAAACTTGGTAAAAAAAGACACGTTTTCCCAACAACCCTTACTTGCATAACTCACGTTCTTCTTCGCTAAAACACGTGGACGCCACTGTTTGTGTCGGATGCCGTTGTCGACGATGGTGAAAGAGCGAGGGAATATTGGAGAAAGTGAGGACACAAATGACGAAAGCAGAGAGAGAGAGAGATGATAGTGCATGTCTCTGTTGCTGGCTGCGGGCTATTCAGCAATTCGGGTATTCGTGTTGAAATGTTATTCCCTTGACGCCCCATATAATGTCGCACTCCTCACTCTTTCTTCCTATCTACAGCTTTCTCTCTGTTGTTCTCTTCCGCAAATGCTATTTATTAGTCGTATCCATTCAAAGTGTGTGCTACGGTGTCGTTTCCCCGTATACATTATGTGTGACGCAGTAATAATGTCATGAAAAGACGGGGACAAGATACAAAATTGTTTTGCAGAGCTGCCACCGCCGCCGCTCCGACATCCTTACGACAAGCGAGATAGAATATAAGTCGGTGGATGAGTCTATTGGCGTTGTATTGCGGTTATGAATGAGAACCGGGGAAAAGACACTTGTCTCATGATTACCAAAATCCTGTGGCTCTCGTCTCTCCCATTCTCTCTATATCTCTTGCTCTTTGCTTCGTCGAGCTCAGAGTCTCTTCTTGGGCTCTTTATCCCTTGTTATTGTTTCTTACAAACAGAGAAGCGTGACAGAGAGACTGTGCGTGTCTCTCCGACAGACGAGGAGAAAGTGCTCCATGTTATGGTGCGGGTGCATTGTCTCCCGACTTTTACACGGCGTTAAGACATTGTCTTTGTGAATGACGAGAGAGTAAAATGGAGAGCCGCGGCGGAAAGAGAAAGCCACACAGAGGAGACGAAGAGAGAACGAGAGTTTTCTTCAGGAGACCCCTAATGATTGCAAGGATCGTTATCATTTACGTCTCTTTCTCTCTCTCTCTGATGAGTGTTGATAACAAGAAAGGATATCATCATGGCGTGGTGACTTGTTCGCTTGTTTGCTGGCACATAAAGACAGTTGTTGCCAACGGAAAAAAATTGAGTCGCTGTTGCTTTCTCTTTCTCATCATAGCGCCTCATTGAAATGGAAATGGTTGGGAGACAACTGCGTTATTAACACACACTAGGAGACGCAACACAGCAGCGAAATGGGAAAGCAGACGGGGAGAAAGCACGACAATATAATATGCATACACATAGAGTCTTGTAGTTATTCACCTTGTCTATCAAGACAACGACGTGAGAACACAGTTTCATTAGAATTTCCATCGTGCCTCTCTTTGCTTAGCTGAGCAATTTTAGAGGGTGAGTGTGAAGTAAATTGGATTTTCTTCCGAGTCGAAATCGAATTGAGCAACGATTGAGTGAGGTGACGTTGTTAGAGTTTCCTCGTAAATTCCATCCGTTCTCGAGCCCGCATTTCCATAATTATAATTACCAATTTGAGTTGGTAAAATGGATTGAGTTCGTAGATCGCTTCCTCTCAACTTTCTTCTATATTTCCAGGGAGGAGCTATTCAAGAGGAACCTTGTGACACAGGCATCCCCTGTCCTATCGTCCCCCTTCGTCGACCCCCTCTCAGCGGAGATGGGAGTGAGGAGCCGCCATCCGTTCGGACTACGCCGAGTGGAATGGAGGCCCGGATGAGCGGTGGTCGGGATGGACACCACCGGAAGTACCTGAGCGGCTCGGGTCGTCCTTCCTTCATGGACTTTTCTGTGCTCAATGTGAGCACCACCCCGGGGTGTGAGTGTGGTTGCATACTGTACGACCTCATTCCTTCGAAGAACTACTCTCTCGTCATCCTCATTTCGGCGAACCAGTCGTCTTGTGCGGATGAGGATGAGGAGGATCATCACAATTTCAGATGGATATTACACGTAAGTACTGAAATCAAGCTGGTATAATCATCATCATCCTCATTTCTCCCCCGCTTTTCTTGACGACGATCCAACTTTTCTCTTCAAATGGCTCATTATACCATGATTCTTGTAAATGACTTGTATCTCAATGCAATCTTGACACTGTCCCGAAGATTACTGAAATGGTTTGTAGAGTGGCCTACAAAAAGCAAGTGAATGACCACTCGAGAAACGTTGATTGGCAAAATGACCATTGCTTTTTAACTCAATGGCATCACGACATACTTGTTGTGCTTTGACACCAATTCCCATGAATTCTCGTTGAGAAAAGCTGCTCAAAATGCTTTAATGTAAAAGACAACAAACAACAGTGTGTTCAATGGGGATTTTTTTACACAATTTCCCGGAGTGCATTTGGCATCGCTTGTTGTACGTTGTACACTAGGAGCTGCTAAAAATCCTCTACAAAGCCAACAACTTTCACATTCACAAGGAAAATATCATTTCCACATTCATCTTAATGACATAGAAGAAAAGGAGTCAGAGTAAGAGTTTTTTTTGTAAGCGATGTTATCACATTATGTATTCATGGAACGTCGTGTAATTAATAACAGGAGCATGGAAACGCATTATTAAGCTTTGTCTACATTTTATACATTCGAACTACATTTCCCTTCACCACACACATACACTCACACCACCTCGAGTGGGTTTCCTCCCGAGCTCAGGACGAAATCGAAGGAATACTAATGAAAGTAGTTTTTCTTTTACTTCACGACTTTCCTTCTGTTTCTTTCGCTGTCTCTCACTCCTCACGTAACAAACTTACGCACACACGAGTTCCCTCACACACGAGCCGGTCTCAAAGACTCTGCCCTGTTTTCCTTTTAATCTTTCCCAAATGTGAACTGTCATTCTTTCTCCTTCCTCTTCCACGACGGCTCTCTACGAAAATCTTAATGCCAAAAAACGAAGTGGTTATGTGGTGTGGCAGAGCTTTTTCTCTGCCCTTTTAAAATGCACGTGTTCTTCGATAAAAATCAACGTATTCAACACAGAAAGAAGGCGTGTATCGTACACACAGTACATTCCGTTACCGACGTCGTCGACGATGACGACGTCTCTACTTTATTTATTTTTTATAGCTTCACAGCTTTATGACACTTGTTTCCGTCCTGAGAAAGAGAAAGGGAGGGAAGGATAAGAAAAGGTAGAAGAATGAAGGGTTGAGGCGATATGGGTCCGTTTGTTAGGAGAAAGCATATTGTTATGTATCGCTTCCAATATGAAGTTGACTTTGGTAATAATGGATAAGCACTCTTTAAAATCGTAACGTTCCTTTTTACAACTTGTGAAATTCTTTGGGAGAGAGGAAAACGGCTCCGTATTTTTCTGGCTTCCTGGTCTTCTTAGGTAGTGGTGAGGTTTTTGGCCCCTTGCTGACAAATCCAGATACCATATCGGCTTCACACGAGGCATACATTATAAACTACTCTTTGATCTTGATCTGTGCATGTCGTGCGCTCTTGTGTGCCGACGAGGGGGAAAGCAGAGAAAGGTTTGCGTGACGATGACAGTCACATGTACACCTTCCTCCTTTTGCATTTCCAAGACTTGCTCTGGAGAAAGAAATCTCATATTATTAGGCACAAGGTAGACCTCATGAGAACTCAACTTTTTTTCTATACTGTTGCTCATGATGAGAACATTATTGAATATATGCAGAGAGCTCCTTGCACACTTTCAACTTGTGGTCGTATGCACACACACCATTTTTTCTTTCCTGTTTTCTCCACTCTCTACGCTCTCTTTATCATAAAAGTTATACTTTCACTCACTTTCTCCCTTGTCGCTCATGTTGTTACCGTATTGATTTCACATTTAAGTTTCACACTATTTACCTAAAGATTGTCTTCAAAGTGGATGTGATGGAAAATGTGTGTTCCTTGATGACGGTTTTATTAACAATCCACCGTACTTTTTTTTCGTCTTCTCCAATCTCCACTTTGTCGCCTGCCGTCGTCGTACTTCTTGTAACTAAGTTTCTCTCGTATTCACTCAGTCAATTTCATTTTCACTGTTGTCGTCCTTCCTCATGTGTTCGTTTAACTGAGGAGAAAAAAAGTTTGTTCGACAAAATGCGCCAGTTTTTTTTAGAACGCTGGATGGATGAATATTTATTCATGTGTAGAGTAGCGGCGTTGTGTGCTACAAAAAGTGGCGTTTTATGTGGGGTGAAAGGAGTGGTAGAAACTTAGGAAATTGACTTCGCCTCTCGCTCTTCATGTAATAACATTTGTGCCGACATTCGCGATAATGATAATGATGATGATCTTTTCCCGTCTGCCTTGAAGAGCGGTGTAGCCCCTCTTTTTGTATCCAACTGAAGCCTCTGCCTCAATACGTCGTGATCATCTTAGCCTTACATATTCACTTGGACAAAAACGGGAAGCGAAGATTGCATAAAGGCTTATCCTTCTCGCTGTAATCGACTAGCATAAATCCCACATCCTTTTTACAACACAACAGCAAAACACTATCCGTATTGCGCTTTTCTCCGTTTACCAGTTTATTGAGAGAGAGAAAGTGGAAGCATACGAAAATAGTTTAGTATTAAACCGTTGTTGGAGAGCGCTTACTATGGTCCAGCACCGAAAAATTTACGTACATTGTGTCCTCTCTGAGTCATGTTTGCAGAGAAGCGTCCTTGTTTGCAGTGACTAGTTTTGTGCTCTCTCTCTCTCAAAATTATGGACGAACGAAATGAGAAAGATTTATGGAAAGTGTGAACCAATTATGAACGTGGTAGAGAGTGACGCAGTGAATGGATGATGGGAACTTGCCTCTAATTATATTGCGTGTTGGCTTTAGTAACCTCACTAATGCAATTTGCCGTGTAACATCGACGTTATTAAGAGCGTGTGTATATTATGTACACCTGTGGTGTGTGCATATGCATGGAGGATGATGAAAGTGATGAGAAAATCGGTTTGTAACCACAAAGTAATCGTGTTGTTTTTCTTCTTTAGGCAAAAAATGAGAACGACCGGATTCGCCTCGACATTGTTGGAATGGACGTGCAATGCGTCACAATGACGTTCCGCGATGGCAACACGACCGACTCCAATCTCCTCGAGGTGATCACCGCTTCTCAGCCCTCGGACCCTATCCAATTTGAAGGATTGTACGAGCGCGAATTGGGCCAAAGACAGGCGACCCCCAACTACTCCCAACAAAGTGGCGACCACTATGACGACGACGATGAGGACGATGATTCGTCAGACGAGGACAGTGAAGAGAGGGACGGGGATGATGATGACGATGAAGAAGGGGATGTAAATGGGGAGGGTGTGTATGACCGGCATGAGGATGGAGACGAGTCTTCCGACATGAACGTGAAGGGCTCTCAGAGCATTTTGAGGATTGACTCCACCGGTCCATCGCTGTCCATCGGGACGACATCAGACTCCAGCAAAAATTGTTCGGGCCAGTTCATCTACTTCATTGCGTACTACACGACGATACGCTCTCCAGTTACAGGTAAATCAGCAGAGGTTGTCAAGATGCGAAATCATTTAATGCTAAAAAGGAGACAATTTGTCACGTGTCGTGAAGCAGTGAATTGTCATCCGTCGCAGAAAGCTGGGGGAACGTAACATTGCCTTTGAAAAAAGCATTAAAAGAAATGCAAAGTATGCAAATCATCATCATCGCCACATGACGACTGTAATTTCATCGTCGTCGTAATAATCAAGAGGAGAAATGTAGCGAGATTGTGTCATCATTGTTGTACGCGTTCTTTGGCGCTGTTCCTCATTGTCATGGTGATCCTCACATTATCATGAGGAGAATTACGTTTTTATTTAGCAGACCTCAAACACAGGGATGATGGTGGTGGAGATATGTGAGTGAGTTGGTGGGCTATGAAAATTTCTTTCTCGTGGCATTCCCTTCATCACGAGCCGCCTTGATGGCAGTTTTATTAATCTCCTTGAAAAATGAGGTGTATTTATTCATGTTCTCCTTTTCTTGTCAACTGTCAAGCAAGTTAATATTTCCTCCGAATCCCTGCTTTCCTCCCTCTCCCCACTCAGCAATGAGTAGAAGGATAGAAGAAAAAGAAAGGGAGAAATGGTTGAAAAGGCGCATACTAATGCTCTCTCCTGGAGTACATTCCGAAGGCTGGTTGAAGACAGAAAAAGAAGTGTGACGGCAGAGAGTTTGTTTCCTTTTTCCTGTCACAGCCACCATCCCCACCGATTCTCATTTACAAACTGTTGCACATTACATATTCATACGTATCTCTTCGTTTTCTCGAAAAAAGGCTGTCCCATTCTCTTGTTTTTATGCATAGAAAAAAGGAGTTGGCTCTGTGGGCAAGACTTGTTCGACGATTCCTTCAACGAGTTGGATCTCGCTTGAATTTTATGGAAACTCTGATTTCCTTTCCTGTCTGGGTGTCATCTTGTCAGTTTTTTTATATTCTCCTCTTGTCGAAGCAAGACGGAGTTGCGAATATTTTACAATCGATTTAAAGGGACAAAAGTTTTTTGGCTTCGACAAATTTGCCAATCGAGGTTTCCCTTAATTACAAAACTTGTGGACATAGGTTAGTGTCGGTTTTGCAATTAAATGCATCCTCAAATTGGCTTTCCAGTCACGATCCACTGCATTCAGGATGAGCTTTGTAATGGAATCCAAGGCGTAATTTGAAAATCCATTAAAACGTCGCATCCATTTATTCACCTCGTCTTGTGTGCTGAGAATATTTGAGTCGCGCCATTCCTCCGACGTTTTATGGGCAATCAATGGAGAACATTTTAACTGATTTACATTATCGATCAAAACTAAACGACGTAGTAAACGCTGTCTACTTTTGATCAATTTTACCATTTTTTTCCTCCCTTCGTTGTCAACTAGAGCGTGATAAATAAGCTTGTCAAATTCGACGAAGCAGGTTTTGACCAAAGTTAGCTTTCAACTTGTTTAGTAATTGCTCAGTCGGAATCAGTTGCTTTTTCAAGTTTCCACTTGAACTCTACACACGTCATGCAATTCATTTGTACAAATTCTGTTGCCTCTTTTTTCCCAATAATAATAGCCTTGTTTTTTTCTGTAGAGACAGATATAATTGGGCTTAATTGGGCTTTGTGTGCTCACACCGTGTGGAAACCGTATATACGCTTCATCACACAACGACGATGACGGTTTGATCAGTCGTACGTGTGCACGTCATCATCATTGAGGAAGAAAAAAGAATGAGCACCGTGTGTTCGGCTGAGATACAAAATAAAATTATTAACGCATGCACAACCACGGAGCACACAATCACAAAGCATTCAAAGGGGAGAAAGTTTCTTTTTTTCACACGTCGCTTTCTCCGTCGTCTTTCTCACCTTTATCCTCCTTTTTTCTCAAGTCGATTTTCCGACGATCGAAGATGTGCAACAAGTCTCTTCCCCCCAAAAAACTTTTTTTTGCACGTTCTGCTCCATATTTGTGAACGCCACGAATTTTATTTAGGGGTTAGCACACTTCGACAAGCTTGAAAAATGCAGTTTCTTCCAGAATACCTGTGTGTCTCAACCTGCCCCAGGGTAATGAGGTAATTGCAGAGATTTTTTTTCCAAGCGAGTCATTGACTCTGAGCGACCCCACATTTCCCCTTTCTCCAATTTCCCATCATTAAATTAATTTCTAAGGATTCTAGTCAGGTTTCAGAGTCTTCTTTGAGTGCTCCAGCTCCCGGTTTCTAATTCACTACAGTAGTCAACATAGCTAGTTTTTCGACAAGACAAGGAAAATTCTCTTTTACACTCACACACAACACGGTCTGATGCCAATACTCGAAGAAATGGTTTATCGCCAATCTACCTCTTAAAACTGGCCGTAAAAGGGTTTGCGAACTGAAGCACTTTGTCGGAAAGAAATCCTTAGAGCTGCATACTAGTTTTCTCTCCTGCTTGAGAGTCACGCTGAGCACACTGTTTGTTGAGATGAAGTTAATAAATTTTACATCACTTTGTGTACTTCTGCACGCCGACCCTTGTCATACACAACTGCCAAACCGACAGGGAGGAGACTGAGGAAGGAACTAGATTTGGGAAAGAGGAGCGGGATATTTTTACTCGTATTTTTACAAAGTCAGTATTTTTTTTAAAAAAGAAAGAGCACTGTATTGTTTTATCCTTTGTGCAAAAAATTGCAGCCTCTCTGAAAGTATGTAAGGTTGCTTTTCGCCCGACGTGATTTAATTATGCACGCGTCGCATCATGGAAAGTGGTGTGCAGACAACCGCAAATTTTTCTAGTGACGTTATTGTTTCAGAGTGGTGACGCATTGTGTCTTGTCTCTTGTGCCTACAGGGATTGCTGAGAGGAAGAAGGACGCGGAGGACTACGACTTTTGGACATTTTTATTCCTCAAACTGGTGGTCCTCTTTTTTGTCGTCGTCGTCCTCTGCTCGACGATGGGCGGGTTTGTGACAAAGTTGTACCGCAAGTACAAGTACAAGGAGTTGAAATGCTTTGAGAATGACGACATGATGGAAGAGGGCTCCTCACTTCATGAGGACGGCAACGGTGGGGGAGGGGGTCGGAAGGGGACGAGGGATCTGATGAGGGACGACACATCTCGGTGTACATCCATTACCCTAATGTCCTTTGACTACAGCTATTGGCGACGACTACGGATTCTCCGACTCAAATACTTCCTCTTGAGACCGAGACCCTTGGATCCTGTCACAACCAAGATAAAATCCTTCCCTAACACCCCGACCGTGTCGACGAGGCGGAAGGAGAATGGAGTGGGAGCCCACACATCCGCAGGGCAGCCTCCTAATAAAAATACGTCTACGCACCCGAAGTCGGGGAGGAGACGAGGAGGAGTGGAGGAAGGAGATGAGACAGTTTCGAAAATGCGGAAAAATCCTGGCGATGATGCTCCAGCGAACAGCCCACTGCTTCACGTTAAGCCCATTAGTCTCTCGGAGACCAACTTGCGAGCCAAGTCGACCGTGTTGGCTGTCACAAAGGATGGCTACGAGGTACGACACCCGTTGAAGCGACACTCGAGACTCGCACCCGGAGACAACGATTACGGGAAGGAGGATTCCACCAAAGAAATCGACATCATGAGGAGTTGTGGCGGTGGTGTTGGTGATCCGAAACGGGAGCGTGATCAAGATCATCTCGGAAGTGCTTCTGACATGTACAGTGGAGATGGGAATGCGAGTTTGACAAGCACGTCAGTATCCATCTCCATGTCACAGTCTTTGAACGGCTCAGAGACGGCTTCCAGTAACTCGAGGAAAACCCCAACGCCAGTCTTTCTCGACGACGGTTGCAAACGGGAGGGAGGCAAAGGACACTCTCCCCGGGATGAGTTGCGGAGTGGTGCAATCAAGCTGTTAAAGGAGCAGGAAAACCTTTTGCGAAAGTCTGGAGGCAAGAAAAAAGTAAGCGGCGACGAAACCCTGTGTCTCACTCATAACAGCCTTAGCAAGGACAGAAATAACCGTTGTGGCGGCCTCCACCCCAAAGAGGGCAGAGGAAAGCAGGAGAAGAGGGACAAGGGGAAGAGGAAGCTTATCTTGCAACATGGGAACTCCACCTCTTCCGTGTCCACCGTTCAGAGTGCTCGCGCCTCGAAAATGTCGTCGAGCACTTGTGACGAGGAGTCCTCCTCTAGAGTGGCGAGTCGCGCGGATTTGGAGGACACTGACCAAGACTTTGAGATGGACTACTATGACTACGATGTCATGAACGCTGGCAACATCCCGGGCTCTTATCTCGGCTTGGAGCCAGCCTTCGTACTCTGGAATTCGGATATGTACCCGCACTCCGGAGATGAGGATGCTGAGGGCGGGCCTGACGGTAGCCCGCTTGGAAGTGCTCTCCACCTCACCACCTCTGAAGACAAGACGCATTGCGGCGGTGGAGCTATGGATGATAGTGCGTACGGGATCGAAATGACGTCGAGTAGCAGTAGCATCGGGATGTTTTCGGGGGAGAGTGGGAGTACCACTCGAAAAGAGTTTGGTATGAAGGAGACCTCGTTAGACACTCTCAAATTTGCGGATGACGACGACGATGACTACGATGACGAGGAGATGGAGTCCTTTATCGCTGACAAAAGTGCGGAGTCCATCCCACTGAAGAGTGCGAAGGAGTGTGGTCAGCTTAATAAGTACAACGGATCAAGCATTTCGAGTGACTTGGGAAAATCGTAGAGGAAAAAATAGAGACCCTAATATATACTGAAGAAGCAACTATTTTGTCGTTGGAAAGTAATAATGTGTATGTATATTTTATAGGAGCATTGTAATGAATGTCTGCCTTTTTGTAACGTAACGTGTAAGAAAAAAGAAAAAGGAATTTACAAGCTATCGATACACTGCGTTGAGAAGCCAGGAAACCGCTTTAATTGTTTCAAATCTTTAACACAATTAGCAAATTAAGTTTTGATTCAGTAAGTCTGACAGAGAACGAACTAGGGCGTTGAATATATTTGGAAAATTTGTTGCAACTCTCCGGGATTATTTGAAGACGAGACGATACCAAATATCAACCTGCTCAGGCTGAATTTGTGTGGACAGTTATCAAATAATTATAGTGACGCCCTCTCTTCTGCGTTGGAGTATATTTAACTTAAAAATCACGGTCGCGTTGGATTTGGAACGATATTTCTGCCGCTCAGTTCGCAAGCGTTAGTGAGTATTGTAAATGAGTTCAATGTAATAACAGAAATGGATTTATGAAAGCGAGAATGGTTCCCGCAAGGATTTGTCCCTTGTGAGATGTAATTATTAGCTGCAAAATAAATTGCTATTTTACTTGTAGCTTGATAGTTTCTCTGGAACACGTAGACATAATTAAAATGATTGTTCTCTACGCTTGTAGTGCGTACAAGTGTACTGCATCAGTCGACGTTTTAATTTTGAGGAATGCGATGACCAGAGGAAATAATCAATTATACGATACCCTTGCGTTTAATAACTGCATTCTCACCTATCAACGACTCTAATCAACAAGATCGTATTTATACAATATCAATATTTACACCTAGGTTTATAAAAATCATGAACAACACAGACTACCCACACCAACAAATCTACAAGCATGTACATATATCAACCCCTTATTTTTTTGAGAATACGTTAAAGTGAAAACCTGAAATGGATAAGGATGGATTTCATCTAATAAAATGAGTATTACTTGACATGTTCGTGGGGGGTATTTTACAGTGCTTCAACAAACAATTAATTGGTGTCCTATAATGTACCACTTTTGTCTTGATCACAAGCTCTTGATTGGTCGTAATAGCCACTTAAATTTTGATTATTTGACTGGGCGTATTTTAATTGACTCTTTGTTATAGTTAAGCCGATGAAAGTAAGCTAATGGTTGTGCATACAACGTCGTCTATGGAGGATGATGTTTGTTGTGCCGAAGAGGCAGGATGCTACGGGTATATATCAATTTTATGTGAAGCTAAAAAAAAATAAACTCGTACAGTGATTTCAGCATGACATGTATAAAATCATGTAATTTCTGACTGTCACAGGCATACTTTCATCATGGTTGAAGTTTCATTATATTCATCACTCAATTATACTAGCTGTACTTCGTACAAAGATTCACACAAGTTTGATTTCAGGGTTGATTTGAGTTTTATTATATTTTGAGAGTTGAGCCCAAATTACCTTTCACCTTTAGTTTGACATTAAAATAAATATGAATATAGTCTTCGGACTGTACAGGTAAGAGTTTAAACATTAAAGTATGTCGTTTATGAGCAAAATTCATTTTTGACAAACTTGCTAATACTTCTGCAGTATAAATTCGATTTTTTATTGATGCGGGTGTTGGAGGAACTGGAAGTCATTCGTCTGTAGTCGAGTCTCTGAAAAGCAGTTCCGCGCATTGTTGGGCTTCAACATAATACCGTTGGAGAAGGGTTCTGCTTGTGCACTGTACTGTTTTCGTCATTGGTGTACCACCTTTAGAGGCACAAATGACCTTCCAATAGGGGGGTAAGTCCTGTTAATTTTCAACGGGAAGACTAGTCACGGCCATATTTCAGCTTCCTATATTCATAACACGATCGACATTCTCTGCCCGGCATGTTTTCCAACACAGGCCAACATTCCCGATGGAATAAGGAGCCTCCGTAAACAAACCCCTGTCTTCTGGTCGCCGCAACTCAATCAAGTCGTTCAACGTGAAGATGTTTGAGCTTTTGGCTTGACTCGCATGACCATGTTTTACCTAATCCTGCCATGGTCTTCCACACTTTCTCAATCAATCACTACGAAACAAACATCAAGCCGGTTTATTGCCGTCAACTGGAAGAGGATGTACCTAGTAAAGACTCTATTGGTTAAATGACCATGAAAAAACAGTAATATGATTGTTGGAATCAAATGTTTGATGAAAGGTCTCATCTGCAAAAAAAACTGTACGGAAGACCTACGGTTTGTATATTTATTGAACTGACAAGCCTATTCCAAGTCATCCACCGATACAATGAGGCTACATAGATGATCGTAAAGAAACCGTGTTGGACTAAACAGTGCAACATTGAATCTACTTTAGCCTGCAAGTGCCAAAGACAATGTGGACGCGATGAATGAAAAATATCAAACAATAATATGCTGTTTGAAACGCTTTTAACCTTAGTTTATACTGTGAGGAACAGTGTTTGTTGTTATAGAA